>OZ059902.1:23999337-24208508 GCA_964057215.1 Oscheius myriophilus
ACACACTCACACACTCACACACTCACACACTCACACACTCACACACTCACACACTCACACACTCACACACTCACACACTCACACACTCACACACTCACACACTCACACACTCACACACTCACACACTCACACACTCACACACTCACACACTCACACACTCACACACTCACACACTCACACACTCACACACTCACACACTCACACACTCACACACTCACACACTCACACACTCACACACTCACACACTCACACACTCACACACTCACACACTCACACACTCACACACTCACACACTCACACACTCACACACTCACACACTCACACACTCACACACTCACACACTCACACACTCACACACTCACACACTCACACACTCACACACTCACACACTCACACACTCACACACTCACACACTCACACACTCACACACTCACACACTCACACACTCACACACTCACACACTCACACACTCACACACTCACACACTCACACACTCACACACTCACACACTCACACACTCACACACTCACACACTCACACACTCACACACTCACACACTCACACACTCACACACTCACACACTCACACACTCACACACTCACACACTCACACACTCACACACTCACACACTCACACACTCACACACTCACACACTCACACACTCACACACTCACACACTCACACACTCACACACTCACACACTCACACACTCACACACTCACACACTCACACACTCACACACTCACACACTCACACACTCACACACTCACACACTCAGTGGGAATCACCTATTAAGTTTTATTTGACAGCTAGATTTTGAGCTAGATTTTTGAGCTAGATTTTCCTCCAGCACATGGTGAAATTGGCTTGACTGTTGTGATCCGAATTGTTTTCAATCCAAAAACAGCTCGGATTGCCTCTCGGTATTCAAAGCTAAAAATTTTTTTAAAGTCCTGCTTAAGAGGATTTTTACCATCTCGTATAATAAATCGCTGGGTTAGAAGCACTTGCCAAACAGACCAATAGAGCCGTGTAAAACTGAAAATTTCGTTTGTTTCTGGAACTTTGAATTGCTTGTCTGGTTATATTGCTAAAACACTCAACGGTATTATCACACACGTTCACTCGCACACCGAACCACGCACATTGATAACAGACACCTTGACACATGTTCACGCAGAAATTCACACACAGACAGACACACGGACAAACGTTCGTATTCACACGGACACACTGGTCATACAACGTGATATCAAATAGGCACACGAATTCACGTTCAACCTCACACAGACACACTCCTGCCGAAGCATTCAAGCTTTCACACAGAAAAGTTCACCTTCATGCAGAAATCCGCTTACTCGTCCACGAATACGCGTTCATTCTCACACATGCACACATTCATTTTCACATAGACACACGCTCCCTCTCACACAGACATACGTACGCTCAGCTTCACACACACACACACACACACACACACACACACACACACACACACACACACACACACACACACACACACACACACACACACACACACACACAACACACACACAAACACACACACCACACACACACAAACACACACACAAACACACACACACACCACACACACACAAACACACACACACAAACACACACACACACACACACACACACACACACACACACACACACACACACACACACAAACACACACACAAACACACACACCACACACACACAAACACACACACAAACACACACACACACCACACACACACAAACACACACACACAAACACACACACACAGAGAGAGAGAGAGAGAGAGAGAGAGAGAGAAACACACGCACTCACGCACACACGTTCACTCACCTGAATAGTTGACAAAGTTTGCGTCATATTTCCGTTTCGAAGGAGAACTAATATACAAAACATCAACCAAGTCACAGTACCGAAAAATACGGTTAAGAATATGGTAATGAAGAGTTTTCTTATCGATTTCCCTTAAAAAACGTTTAAATATATTCCCTTGTCGGCTAGAAAAAACTGACTTCTCCGTAGTTTTAAACAAGTTATCAGGTAAATGAAAAGAATTAAAATACAAATTACGGCCGTTGAAAAAATATAATATTCGTGGGTTGGTTTACCCAATGCCACAATTGGGGCACACAAAGTTACCAGCCTAAAACTCATTTTACAAAGTATTTTTTCTATAGAGATCTCACTTTTCATTATCACTGTATGAATATGCTAATGTTAGTAATAGAACGGAATAGGCGACTGGAAATAGGAGAAATAGAAAAATTGCAAGAAATGTGTGGTTGTTTAGATTTTTTGATCTGAAATATGTTTTTGAAGTGGAAAAATTGATTTCTCACAGTAGAGGTTTCCAAACTGCCAGAAATCGCTCCAAACCAAGAACCAAATAGAGTGGATTGACCATGAAAATTCCTGCCAGTGGAAGGCCAAGGAGATAGAAGCATTGAGCCTTAAAGGAACCATCAGGGTCCTTTTTCAAGTTTACTTCAATTAAAAAAATTAAATTTGGTGGATCAATTATCTACTCTTATCATTTTCAACTCCTTTTACATAAAAAGCCGTAATTTCAAGTCAAAACTAAAAATTAATTTTTTCCAACGGGCTCCAGCTTACGTTTTTTCACACCATCTGCCCGCTGTCCAAGGTGAAAGCCGCTGAGGATTAGGAACACACAGTGCTGAACTTCCATCGACTTCATAGCGAACTGGTTAGTGCCGGTAGCTGGTAACCGAACGGTCCCGGGTTCGGTTCCACTCTCGTGTAAATGGTTTTTGCTGGCAAAAAGAAAAATAACTGATAAAATCGTAATGTTCTATTCTGACGTTGGTTTAGATTGTAGAAAAAAGGCCCCTGATGGTCCTTTTAACATTACGTTTTTAAGACCCCATTTCTGGCGTGAGAGACCGAAACGCCTTTGGGCAAAAAATTTCAAACTAGGTCAATTGGACTCAAATTTTATGTGGATACTATCTACGACACCTTAACATAAAAAAATTACCAAGAAAATCGACTATCGATTTTTTGATCAGGGTACTGTAATGCATTTTGTTTGTTTGTTTTTGTTTGTATTTGTTCAAAAACTGTTTTTTTGAAAGTGTTCGATCTATAGAGTTCTTTAATTCGGCTAAATTTGTCAAAATCTTCCGATTTAGTGAAATTTTGAAAAGCTTTTTTCGAAACCAAGTGTAAATGAACGATTTATATTAAATTAACAAGACTTTTGTTCAATTCAGCATAGAGGTCAGAAAACCTCTAAAAAATATGCCAAACATGAGCAAATAATAAAAACAATTTTAACCGCTAGTTTTCAAATTTTTGTGACAGAAATTTTATTAATTAAGCATTTTCCAGCTTAAAGTGCTTAAAATTAAAGCGGTTCCAAAATCGATACAGATCTAAAAGTTTCAATGCGCTATGAATGACAAAATTTTATTGAAATGGACTTCTGGAAATCAAATAAAGTGATCACCTGTGTCATTTCCGGTTCAAATAATGTAGTACAAAGTTTCACAACATGAGATAAAAGTAGAAGACAATCCGCTACCGCAGTCGCTGTGACGAAAATGTTGAACAAAGTAGTGCATTTTCTTGATTTCACCATTCCAATTATGAAAATAGTATTTCCAAAAATGCCGATAAGTGTAATAGTTGCGTAGATAAAATTGGCTAAGCATTCCATCACAGAAAAACCTATATTTCACTGAAGTGGTAACAAACTTGGAAAAAAATTAGAGAAATTTTGAAAAGAGAAAGTCATAATGCTCTAAATGGAAAAAGAAATGAAAGAAGCAACCGAAAACCACAAAAGTTCCCTCTCTTGATTGAGGAAAAAAGCAATTAGTGCACGCGAAAACAAGATAAACGGAAAAACAATCAAAAAATTTGTTTAAAATTTCTAGCGATTTCGTTTTTCCGATTAAAAATGAAAATTTCAAAATGATGGGCAGAGAAATTTTCAAAGCACATATTCAAGCAAATTTAACTATTGAAAAATGTTATGAACTCATTTTTTTTTCAAATTTTCATCAAAAACTGAAAATTTATAATGGCCCTAATTAGGACATTTTGTATGAATACTCTTAATTAAGACGTCATGTCTGAAAGTCTGAAACATAACACGAAAAAAGCCTATGTATGTGTTTGTGTGTGTGTGAGTGTGTGTGAGTGTGAGTGTGAGTGTGAGTGTGAGTGTGAGTGTGAGTGTGAGTGTGAGTGTGAGTGTGAGTGTGAGTGTGAGTGTGAGTGTGAGTGTGAGTGTGAGTGTGAGTGTGTGTGTTTGTGAATCTGAGTGTGTGTTTGTGTGAGTGTGAGTGTGTGTGAGTGTGTGTGTGTGTGAATATGAGTGTGGGTGTGTGAATGTGAGTGTGTGTGAATGTGAGTATGTGTGTGTGTGGATGTGTGTGTGTGAGTGTGAGTGTGTGTGTATCAATATGAGTGTGTGTGAATGTGAGTGTGTGTGAATGTGAGTATGTGTGTGTGAGTGTGTGTGAGTGTGTGTGTGTGTGAGTGTGTGTGAGTGTGTGTGTGTGTGTTTGTATAAATCTGTGAACATTTTAAAACTTAGAAAAAATTGAGACGTTTTAATGTTTTGACAATATAGACCCGTTGAAACATATCTTCAAATATGCGGAAGCACGGCGACCCGTTCAGCATCGAAGCTTTTCCTCTCCGAAAATTGGCAACTTTCCAAATGAGAGGCCAGGGCAGCGGCTGGCTGCCAACGGAACCGACACGGCGTGTCTGCGATGGAAAAGGAGAACTTCTGAAGCACAAAATCAATAATATCCATTTTGACAAACTAACATAACCATCTTCCACCCATCCAGTAGGGGTTTTTCGCCACAGGGCCTCGACCATTTGGCGCCGTTCCAGGACGTCGATCAAAATGGAGCGGATGGATCTAAAACGACAGAAAAAGAAAGAAATTTAGACAGAGAAAGAGAGAAAGATGCAGAGAGAGAGAGAGAGAGAGAGAGAAAGAGAGAAAGACAGATCGAATTTACCTTGACACAAGAGATAAGGAGTAGAGCGCCGAACTCGGGAGATACTTCGCAACCTGATACCGTAACCCTATTTGTTGTTTGCTACCGTAACCCACCTCTTCCATCACCCATGATGGACACTTTTCAATATTGAAATCGAAGTTTGTCACTTTTTTCTGCGGTGGTTGGGGGCAGTAAACGATAGAGTCAGTATGCTTGTGAAACCTGAGATAAGATACAGTAAGATCTACAGTATGTTCAACCTACCGTAGCCTTCCTTCTTCTGGAACCAGCCTGGTGTCGATGAAACGACAGCCATTTTCCCAGTTTGGACAACGGACTACGACTTCTCCAAGCGCGTCGAGACCGATTTGGTGCTGGAACAATCGTTATTTGGATTACGGTATGTGGAAACTTGGGACAACTCGTGGTTTCCGGCTTCACGGCGGTGGACCACTCGGAGACAGCTGTAACACAATACAATATACAGTATCCTACAATTTTGAGAGAAAGAGAGACAGAGACAGAGACAGAGACAGAGACAGAGACAGAGACAGAGACAGAGACAGAGACAGAGACAGAGACAGAGACAGAGACAGAGACAGAGACAGAGACAGAGACAGAGACAGAGACAGAGACAGAGACAGAGACAGAGACAGAGACAGAGACAGAGACAGAGACAGAGACAGAGACAGAGACAGAGACAGAGACAGAGACAGAGACAGAGACAGAGACAGAGACAGAGACAGAGACAGAGACAGAGACAGAGACAGAGACAGAGACAGAGACAGAGACAGAGACAGAGACAGAGACAGAGACAGAGACAGAGACAGAGACAGAAAACTTGCCGTCTTGTATACAAAGTTTTCCTAAAAAGAAGATGTTTATCTTCTGTTACGGTAGCTACTCCAAAATCAAGAAAGAGTCCTCTATCATGGTGTAATTTCTCTTCCTGTTTTGGGTAACGGCGGACAGGTCTGCCAATCTATAAAATGGGTAATTTGGGTGAACTTATCGATTACCCAAAATTTCACACCTTCTCCTCCAAGGGTGTGGAGATGTTGGGTTGAGGGGTCGATTTGGCACATGTAGCAATTCGCAAACATTGCTCGTTTAGAGCGAAGTTTTGCTGCCTGGAAAGTATCTTTGTCACTGTCCCTCTCTGACTCACTCACTCACTCACTCACTCACTCACTCACTCACTCCCTCACCTTCATTTCCCTCTCCTCCTCACTACTATCTCCATCTCCATCATGTCCTCCAGGCCCTGGGGAGGGATTGCCTTCCTTATCAAAAACCTCTCTCAACGGCATGAGAGGGTGTTCCCTATGCATCCGATCCCTCTGCCCCACACGGTGTTTTCTAGCATAAGAGTAACTCTCAACCACCAATCTCTGAAACTCTTGGTGTTACTATTCTTATCTCCAAAAATACCTGATCAGACGCTGCTACGGCTAAATCCAAGTCGTTTTCAGAAAATTCCCCTAATTCGTTTGATTCGATCCCTTTGCCCAGGTGTTTTAATTGCAATTTGTCGTTTGGAGATACAGTTTTTCTTGCCCACTCTCTGAATTTGATAAGTCAGAGAGAGTGAGTGAGTGAGAGAGAGAGAGAGAGAAATAGAGAAATAGAGAAAGAGTGAGTGAGTGAGTGAGTGAGTGAGTGAGTGAGTAATTCAATGGGTGAAAGATGTAACCTCACCTCGAGCAAACTACAATACTCGCTTGACAGTCCTTTAAATGAGCAGCTACCAATTTTCTTGGTAAAATACGTCTACACCCGTAATTAGAGTTAGGACAATTGACTTTTGTCTGAAAATTTACATTATAAATTGATTTTAATTTACAAAAACACCTTAGGGCACATTTCCCCAACATGTTCTTCTATTTTACATTCATGAAGTGGAACTGAACATTGGGGGCAGCAAGTTATCTGAGAAATTTCGAATTCTTGTTGGTTTAACAACAAAAAAAACTGACCGGACAGCCGAATCCATCTTCAAAGGGGCAGATAGAAAGATGACAACGGGAACAGTGGTCAATATGTATATTTCCTGATTCTTCGAATTCTTCTTCGGGGGTTTCCATTTCTAGGGGAACGTGGAATGAGGAAGGGAAAATCATCAGCTGTTTGTGTCATGAACTGACCAAGGCAAAGCAATCGATCGGCAGAGGAACAAACAAAGGGGGCAGTGTAAAGTGCTCGGCGGAGTTTTTGGAATTTCCTGGGATTTTTTGCTCACTCGCTTATGAGAATTTCCGAAGTTACCGAAATTCTCAAGTCATGTCAAAAGAAAAGGAAATTATCATCAAAAGCACAAATGTAATTGTTGTTTTTATATGTTTGAGCAGTTCGTAATGTTCGAGTTTGTTGCGTTTTTAAAATGTTTTTGTAGTTGAATGTTTACACACACAAAAAACATTGAAAAAAATGAACGTGCCGTGACGCGTACGGTAGTTTCCCAATTTTTCGTCCCAATAAAACATTTTGACCCGATTTTGGCGACAAAATGCGACAATGCAGCTTCGATTCTTGAATTTAAGGGCTGATTCGAATTAAAATTCGTTTTTTATCTTAAAAAAGCTAACTTTTTCATTATCTTTAGAGGTTAAGGCCGAAAACCTCGAGAAAATAAATGATTTTGTGGTGCATCGCCGACAAACGTTCGGGCCGTACCTGTATTGGAAAAATTGGACCCAGGACGCCCCTCACATTTGTAAAGAGCGGGCCGGCCCGCAAACTAAACACCGCGCAACTTGATAATGAACATCCTGGTTTCACTTTCAAGGGATCATTCACTAATTAAATTCTCAAAAAATCCGCCAAATTGCAGAGAATTTTTCTGCTATCTATTTGTCCATATAGTAATTGAACATCTTAAATGAAACGCTAGTCAATCACGTTGCCCTAAACGCGATTGGTCACAGAGGTACTCGCAAAAGCCAATGCACCAGACGGGACTCGAACCCGCGACCTAAGCAACTGCAGTCGGATGCTCTACCACTGAGCTACCGGCGCGCCGTTCGCACCTGTCCGGATGGCTCTTCCATAGCCGCGGCGTCTTTGCCGCTACAACGTCTTAGCCTTCTCCCCTCCCTCTTCCAAAACGAACATAACAGAGCAATAAGAAAATTTAAATGCGAAACTCGTAATATCGGGCAAAAGTAGTAATGGGGGCAGGTCGAAGTGAAAATGGAGTAGGACTAGACGGTCGTCACAAGCATTGTGTTGGCGCTTGAGTGGACCACAGGCTTATCATCTGGAGATTTGGCTGGGGGAGCGGGGTCCTGGAATGAGCTGTTATTACCAGAAAAGGAGAGAGAGAGAGAGAGAGAGAGAGAGAGAGAGAGAGAGAGAGAGAGAGGAAAAGAGAGGCCTCACCTTGGGTTTCTGATAGTTGTAGGGAGAGATGACAGCCTGTGTCTGTGGCTTCGGCTTCAGCGCCGGTTTCGGAGGAATGCGAGGCGAAACCGACGTCCTCGGCGTGGGCTTCGGCAGGCGGCTCGGCTTCGGCACGCTCCTACTTTTCTCACTGAGCACGGAACAATCGATGGTGAACTCCTCCTCCAGACAATCCAGAGGCAAGGAGGTATCGATCACATGGTCCTCCTCAATGCCGAAACAGTCATCGTCACTGTCATCGGAACTGAAATTTCGATAATTCTAACTAGTTTGGAAGTAAACGCTACCTTTCTGGTGACTTATGATGCTTCAGAAGACGGCTGGCATCGCGAACGGCCATGTCGTTGGTGGAGAAGAGGACTGACGTCGTCACGCCGTCAGTATCGGCTGGGTGACCGGGAAGAGGCTGGCGGAACGGCTGCGTCACCGTGCAGGAACGTCCGCCCTGCAAAGAAAACAGTTACAGAAAGCCTAAATCAGTAACCAATGCCACCAATATTAGCGGTATACTTATGGGGCTAGCGTGCTACACAAATGACGGGGCGGGCAGAGAAAATTTTTCCACGGGTATAAAAAAAATTAAAATTAGTATAAATCGGTACAATATTTTTTTAAACTACTTTAAACGACTTAAGAGTGTTTGTTACTAACATATAAGTCAATATTAGTAGCACAAAAAAGAAAGTCACCGACCGGGATCGAACCCTGGTCGTGTGGGTGGCAATCTGACTGGGTGGTCGAGGCTTTATTTTTCATTTATTTCCGACCAAAATTTTCCACATGGCCGGCCCCTGAGAACCCCGGGTTACAGTAGCTAGCATCAAAATTTAGCTCCTAGCGATAGCTGAACGTTAAAGAAACATTGCTAAATTTACAATTTTAAAAGAAAATTTCAAAAGAACAGCAAGACTATTTGAATTATTTTTTGATTTTGTTGAAAATAAATCTAAAAAAATATTAATCAGCATAGAGGACTATTTAGAAATAACCACATTAATAACCGTACAAATAATCAACTATAGCAGGCGGTCAAGGGGCGGACCAACCCGCGATGCGTGCTAATTGCGCTCGGCTTATATAACCCCGTTCTGGGGCCTGGCCGATCTGGTACGGGTGCGCGCCGAAACTGAAGCGGTGCTTTGCGAATAGCGAACACAGTTTATAACAATTTTGTAACTTGGAGTCCATACCGAAAAGCCGAAAATATGTAATTTGCAACATCACAAAAACTGAAAATTATTTTTATTTAATCGGCTGGTAATTGAGTTAAATTCGCGCCAAATGACGTTTAAAATGTTTTATGGCAATACTACACCAATAGAATCTGAGGCCGGTTCGGGGTTCTCACGAGTCGTGGAACTTTAAAGTGACCGACAAGTTACAGTATGCGAAAGAATACGGTAACCCACTACAATATTCATATTTTAATGTTTGAAAAAAAAACCTTTAAAACCACTCACGTTCTCGTTTTTTGGCCGCTGAACGCTGGGAGACGCGGGCATGGCCGCCTGTATGCAGTCCATCAGAAGTCGGTCAGAGCCCGCTGCGCTGCCGCCAAAGCGAGGAGACGTCCTCTTGGGCTGGGAGGGAGGAGGCATTGCGGATTGGATGGTCTCAGCCAGGAGATGATCTCCATCCATGGGAGACTTTTGACGACGGGAGGAGCGAGGAGTCGTCTGAGGCAGGGCGGATTCAATCGAACGCTGCAGGAGATCCGTGTCCAGCACGGCGTACTCTCCCTCGGGCATTGTGCCTGGAAAAGATTTCTATATTGCTTGGATGTATATCTCTTGTCTGTCTTCGTCTCTCTCAACATTACGTAACCAAAAGATGCCATAAACGGTCTAAGATTATAAACGTAAAAACGATCTTAAATAGGTGGTTAGCCTAAGAGCGGTCTGAGGTTTTTCACCAGCGTCAAAGCGCAATTATTTTGGGAAAATGGCCTCGAAGTAGCGTTCAATTTGAAACTACAATTACAAAGCCCCCTTGGGCGGGAAACAACAGCTCCTACGCGGTCTTCGTTAAGAATAAACGGCTTGAAGCGGCCTTAGGTTGACAATTACGGTTTGTAAGCAGCTTATTTTGAAGAAGAAAAAAATCTGTTATCGGTAATCGCCATTTGTTAAGGCTATTGGTAAGCGTAAAAACGATCTTATATAGGTGGTTAACCCATAGCTGGACGGGAAGCGTTTGGGGGCTCGATGCGTAAGCCCCCCCCAAATGGTACTTCGCAGGCAACGTAAGCCCCCCCCCATAGATTTTTGATAGTATTTTAAACCAAACACCGAATTACGTAGGTACCCCGAGTACCTCACGTCCAGCTATGGGTTAACCTGAGCGGCCGAAGGTTCTTTAAGGGCGTCAAAGACCCGCAAGGCTAGAAAAATGACCTCGATGCGGCGTTAAACTTAGAACTACAACTTCAAAGTCCCTTGTGCGGGATTCAAAAGCTCCTAAGCGGCCTCAGTTAAGAATAAACGGTCTGAAAGCGGCCTTGGTTTGATGTCGACAGTCTGAAATGACCTTATGCTGAAATTAAGAACCTCAATAAGGCCTCAGATAGGTATTAACAGTTCCAAAAAGACGTCAGATAGAAATCAACAGCTCCTAAGCGTTCTTACGCTGGCAATAACGGTTTGTACGCACCCTAGAAAATTTGAAACTAAATAGAAAAAGAGACCTTAGGTTAGAATCAACAGTCGCAAAGCGGTCTAAAAGTGGAATTAACAACCTCGGAGCGGTCATAAGTTGGTTATATTTTATTTCTATCCATAGATGAACAAGCGCCCGCAAATTCGGTAGAGGGGGTTGCGCCGAGCCTAATTTCCTATTTGGGAGACTCGCGCCACAAGAATCATTTGTATTGTGGGGGGTCGCGCAAAACGGACCCCACAGGAAGCTTGTTCGTGTATGTTTCTATCCCTCTTACCGTTCCTCCCCCTTCCCGTATTCATCGGATGGAAAGTGGGCGTGGGGTGGTCCTCCACAATCGCCGTCGCTGCGTCACTTCCTCCGTGTCGGGACCCATCGCTCTCCCCACTCCTGTAAGTTGACTGCGGCAGTTGGATAGACAACGGGGGCTGCATCGTCTGGCCTAAAGAACGAGATAGAAGTTAACGAATAACAGAAAATGTATTAAATGACGAATTGTCAAATATAAGAAGAACCTACCGCTTCTGAATTCAGCCTCTTCTCGTTCTTTTTGCATCTTGAGAATAGTGTAGTGAGTGGGCGAGGCGGGCAGCTCCGATTCGGAGACCGGCGAGAGGTTGGTACTGGTCATCACGGACTCCAGGATACTGTTGCAACCGGAGGGCTGAAAAATGAAATTTAAACACAAGTTTCAGTGTTTCCTGGCCGGCCGCCCTTTGGAATCCGAAACAAAGTCCGCGAAGCGCCCCGTGGCCGCCGAAGGTCATAGAAAATGGATATTCACTCACATCTTCACTGCCCAATCCCCCCAGTTCACTGAACAAGGAGTGCTCACTGGCGTTGCTTCTGTTGCACTTCTGCGTAAAGTTGTCTTCCTCTTCGTCAACGTCCTGAAAAATCAGATTTGCAAAAACCGCGCAAAAAAACGACTCTCGCTACAAAAAACAGTGCGGCTATCGGCAATTTCTGCCAAAAACCGTGCAGCAAACGTTTTCACCGAAAGCCGTGCACAAAAGTAACATTTCCCGCCAAAACTCACAATCTCCGGCATGGCGAAATCCGCTCCTCCGTGCTGTTGTTGCTGTGCAGGAGGTCTCATAACCTGAGGCGGTGGCGGGGCGAAGGAGTTCGAGGCGGGAGGAGGTCCCCTCACTCCTCCCGGAGAGGCGAATTGGTTGTGGAGGTGGGTCTGTCCGTGAGTCTGTCCATGGACTGACGAGGTGAAGCCCCCGCGGGAGAAGTGTCTCGGCAGACTGGCACAGCGCTGATTCTCCACCAAGAAGGGAGAGGTGATCTGGATGAGAGGGGCTCCGGGAGAGGCACGGATTCCACGGAGAGGCAAGAGACGGGAGGTGTCACGGGCGGCACCCGAGTTGTCGTAGCCCATCGAAGAGGACATTTCTAAAAAATAAATTATTAATGCACAAAGAAATGCAAAAATAAAATAGATACCAGTACTGTAAAAAAAACTTTTAGTTTGGGATACTGCAACCTTTACTTAACTTTTGCACGTAACCCAAGAATGACTCGAGGTTACAGTATTCCATATACCGTGTCGATTTTTAAAATTGTTTGAGTCATTGTGACTCGAAAGCGCTACCGTAACCCAGTCGCTTTTTTAAAAAACTCTATCCCACTCAGTATTTTTGGGCTACTGTAAATCAAAATTACTACCATAACCCAGGCGTTTTAGAGTATTGTACGGCAAAAATACAAAACCCCAGTCGCTTTTGGGAAAGCTGCTTCAAAAGCAATATCGTAACCCACTCGTTTAAGGATACTGTAACTTAAAATTCAACATTCACCTAGCCTTTTTGCGTTATGGCAACTAAAAGTTCTACAGTAATCCAGTCGCTTTTTGGGGTTACTGTAACGCAAAATCATTACCGTAGTTGTATTCGGTTACTGTAACAGCGCTACCGTAAGCCAGTCTCCTTTTGGAAAATTGTAGCTTAAAAGTGCTACCGTAACCCACTCGTATATTTGGGTTACTGTACCTCACAAGTAACTACCGTAACCCAACCGCTTTCGGCTAATGTGTCTCAAAAGTGCCACAGTAACCAAGTCGCTCTTTGGAACACTGTAGATCAAAAGCGTAACTCAAAATAACTACATTAATCTAGTCATTTTCGGATTACTGTAACTCAAAAGTTCAGCACAGTCCTTTAACTCACTTCCATATCTCGCCACGAATCCTGACGGCTGATTGAGGTAGTTGAGCACCGCTTTGACCTGATTTCTCACGTCGTCGCGAGCCGAGTCTCTCAACGAGTTCAGCTGCATCATCGCCATGTCGTTGGACCGGATTTGCACCTAAACTTCACTATTTTGATAGGCAAAACTTTATAAAAACCTGTAGATGAGGATCCTTAGCCAACATGTTACTCAGCGCTCCGAGAATATTACAAAGCACGGTGAAAGAGGCACTGTTCAGATGGGCAATGAGACTATTCGCCAGATTGGGCCTCTCATCCAGATGGGAGGTGGTGTTGGCCAGGTACTGCGACACGTACTTCAAAATGCCCGATGCGCTCTCGATCTCTACCTAAATTTGTGGTAAAAATAGATAAAAAAGCGGTAAAATTAGAGAAAATAAGTCAAAACTCACTGTTTTGTTGGCATCGTTGGTGAGCACGGTGGAGAGCATGCGGAGACAGCCGGGCTCATCGCAGATGGCGCGTTTGCTCTCGTTCGAGTGGGAGGCGAGGTTCCACAAGGCGCTGAGGGAGGCACGGACACAGCCTGAAATGAGACTTTTGTGTGACACGAACCTCTCTCTCTCTCTCTCTCTCTCTATCTCCTTACCTTCGTCACCAGCTTTTCTGGCGTCTACCGCTGCGGCTGCAAGCGACTGAACACAGGGCAGAAGAGAAGCCGTCATCTCAGAGTCCGCCATCCAACTGAGATTCCTAATGAGTCCAGCGTAGACCTGAATATGTCGTATGAGATTTACTTAATAATGAGTTATATCATATGTGTATGCCACAAGCTCCGGCCCTCATCCAATGCGAACGGCTCTTTATACCTAACAATTGAGATTTCTCATAGTCTTGGCCACAGTAAACAGACAAACTCAATAGAAACCCATAGTTAAATGGCTCGTTAGGAACCTTTTTCAAGTCGCATGCTAATGAGAACTTGGCAAGCATTTTGCGCATGACCGTTAGCTGGAGCGGTGTTCGGGAAAATGTTTTCAACTGAAATAACTCGATTAGCACACCATTCATCTCCAATCTGAAAAGGCCCTTGACGGTCCCTTTAACGCCAGAACCACTTCGTTACAACGTTTCAGAGTGGCTATGTTGTTCAAAGAGAATAACAAGAAATATATAATACTCAGGCCATGTACGCAGCCAAATCGGCCGAAGTGGCTTTGGCTAGAAGATACACCAGTTTTCTATGGATTTATAACTGCCAATGGAATCCTACATAAGCCTAGTGAATCCCTCATTTTCTCATATGCGAATTGGCAAAATTAGAATTCCTTCTCGCGGCCTTCTCAGATTGGCTAATTCCTTCTGGAACGTTCAATTCATTAGCATAATATTGTCATCCTCGACTGAATTCAGTCATTCTCCACTCCCACTCCCCAGCTGGCGACTCTTCCCTTCATTTCTCCGCTTCTCCTCCCATTTTCGGTCGACTACTTCATCACAAGAACTTCAGCCCTCTAAAGGTGATTGATTCTGTTCCCCTCCCCTTCCCGGACCGAACCGCCTAGCTTTTGCCCCTGAACTGTCACTACCCGAGACCCCTACACCCTGCTGCTTTGCGCGGGTGGCGCTGAAGGCTCGGCCTTGCTTGTGGTGTACGCCGAGCTCTGAGACGGTATGGTAGTTCGCCAAAGGGGTTGAGGCGAAGCGATTCGGTCCAAAAGCTAATAAGACAGCAGCAAAATTGAATTCATGAATCGAGCTGGCCGCGGTTCTGCCGAAACAAGGAGTTGATATCACGAAATACCAGTGTAATGAAAGAATCGGAGAGCTGACTTCTACAATGAAGCGACTTAAGATGGCCAGAACATGGAAGAGAGACGCATCAACAACAAACTACTCAAGAAGCAGCAGAAGCAGCAAGTAGAAAACCCAATGGAGGTTTTTCCATCTTGTGATGCTTTAAAACATGAATCCTAGGTCTGGGAAACCTGCTGGCCAACACAAAGGACATATTTTTCTTGGATGAATCGAGCATTTTGGAGATTCTTGTCGTGGTCGCAGAAAGTTCGACACAAGAGTGGATTATCACGATTACGCCAAATGATTTCCATGTTTGCACCAGAGGTGGGAATTCCTCTGTTTCAAATGGATGCGTATTCTATTTTCACACAAAATTGAGGTCGAACATCAATATTCCTGTATCAAAGAACAAGCGCACCGTTCCTAGTTATTGAAAGCGGTGTTCTCACGGGCCAGCTGATCAATTTTATAAAAAAAAAACATCTAGTCAAACTCTCTCACACGCGATCATGTTTCAATCCCGGTCGGTATCAATTTGCCACTTTTTAAAAAGAACGGAATGGGGAATGTTTCGGGCAAAAACTACAAATTGCAACATGATTTTCGGTAGAAGTTCGGCAGTTTCGTTCAAATTTTTGCACCAATTCCAATCGAACAATCTTGTTTATTTTAAAGAAATTTCACAGAAAATAGACTGCGAACCATGCATTAACATAAAATCAACGCAGACTTGGAAAAGGTTCACGATGGTTCCGTTTCCCAGAAAACCTCCCTCTGACCAGTCCCTGCTCTCGGTGACCCGGAACTTTCATCTTTCGCCCCGGTCGTTTTTTTCCTCGAGAGGCCCATTTTCTTCAAGGGTTGCCCTCTCTCCCTCTGCAGTTATGATTCATGACGACAACCCTCCGCCTCTACAACAAATGGACTCCCCCGCCACCCGATCGACCAACCGAAACCCCCCGAAAATGGCCTCGAACCCTCGAAATGCAATTAACGGCCGGGCGAAGGGGAATTAATGACTTGTCGTCGCGAAAAAAGTGAAAAGCCTCCTCTGCCCGCCCTTCAAAGACAATTATCCCCAATTTCACAACCCCTCCCGGGGCAGCTGTGCCTTCGGGGACGTAATATTGTCGAATCTCTCGGGTGACACGGCTTTATCAGTGTAAGGCATCGCGCGGTGGCATATTATGCGCGGATTGCCTTTCAGCGGCGGATTAAGATGCGAAATTCTATAGCTCTGGGGCTTCATTCACGCGTCCTCCGAGAGAATTATGCAATCGAGAGTGTATGGCAGACATTCGTGAAATTCAGTTTCTCCATTAGGCCGCAAAGCGGCTCATCGTTCAAAGCGGCCTATGGATTAACAAAGAGACCATAGAGCGGCCTACAATTTGTCTAAATGAGACCGTTAAGTGGCCTAAGGTACCCCAAAGCGGCTCATCGGCCTGAGCGGCATATGGTTTTAAAAAGCGACCGCAAAGTGGCTCAACATCCAGAGAAGCCTACTGTTGACCTTTAACCAGATTTCGGTGCTTCATTCACACGCCCATGAAAGTGAAATGGCGATTGCAAGGAATTCTCCCCCTTTCTCATGAAAAATATCACTGGATCCATCCCACCCCCAAGAAAACAACAAAAAACTTGGTTCGTTGAGCCCCTGCGGGTTCAAAGATGCAAAATCGGGGCCGTTGAAAAACAGTTTGACCCTGACACGGCATTTCACCTCCCACCGCCGGTCAAGGCCCGGGTACTGTAATGGCGAAATCGGTGACTCCCAAGATAGTTTTGTCAATGCCAAGGTTGGAGCCTTATCTGGTCGATGGCGGTCGAAAAAGGCGGTCAGTTTGGTGGAATCAAACGACTGGAGAGCATACCCAGAAGTAATGTCTACCCTCAGTCGTAAGATGCGCGGTCTATGATCATAGCTGGAAAGGGAGCGTTTGGGGGGCTCGATGCGTAAGTCCCTCTAATGGTGCATCGGAGGCAACGTAAGCACCCTTAAACGTTTTGTTACTATTTTCAACTAAATGTCGAATTACGTAGGTACCGCAAACACCTCACGTCCACCTATGTCTATGATTTTACAATATGACCAAAAAAGCGGCCTGCGGTTTTCCTGTGATACCACGAATCAGTTTACCAACAGAAGCGGCCTATCTTTTCACCATGAGATCGCAAAGCGGTCCATGTGTCACAGTGATAATAAGACCGTAAAGCGGCACACAACCATACTATGATGTTACAATGATACCACAATAAGCGGATAATTGGCCAGAGCGGCCTAAGGTTTTCCAATGAGCCCATGGAACAGTTAATTTTAAGCATAAGTTCACATCGTGAGACCGCTAAGCGGCTCATAAGCGAGAGCGCCCAACGCTTTTCCAAGACGTCTGCAAAACGATCCACTAAATCCAGAGGTTTGACGATCTTTTTTAAACATGTCAACCACTTTTCCGAATGACACAAAAAGGGGTGCCTACCGTCCCAATTTATCTATTTCCATTTACCAACCTGTGCTAGATTCTTGGCTTCGTTGAAAATCCGCACCACCGTCAATATAAAATCCGGATATGCGCACAGCCTCTTCTTGCTTGGCGCATGTCCAAATGTGAGGTTCGTCAGGGCGTTGGCGATCAGTTTTCTCACGGAGCGATGGTCCGGCAGGCGCGGCATGGTCCCATGCACGTGAACCTCGAGCACTATCAACTCCGCCAACGCGTCGACAAGGCCTAAATTATCACATTTCGACTAAAAATCGAGCGAAATACCCAAAACAATCGCGACTTTTCTATAGTCTTCGTCAAAAGAGTCAGTGACAATGTCGTGAAGACTGTTGGAGAGACGATTGAAGTACGAGGGAGCTGGCTGGTGGTTCTGGGGCGTTCGACGCAAGTTCCACACTTCTTCGCGGATACAACTCGCAGGATTCAGGGCTTTGCGGAAACGGCGACGTCTGAAAAGGAACTTTATAGTTGTGCATGTTTGTATGTGTAAATTTCATTTATGCCCCACTCCAGTTTAGCCCCCAAAAACGCCTGCGCATTTGCTTCCCCCGTGTGACAATGCAATTGAGATTTCTAAATCATTTGCACAATCTGGGTATTCGGATTTCACCCCCCCCCCCCCACAGAATACAGTTAATAGTTTCGGGTACAATAGTCACGCCCCACTTAAATTCGGGGTAGGGGGCTAAATTGAATTAAGAAAACCCCCTAAGTCACATTAGTCAGTAACTCCCTCCCTAAGCTTTTTACTAAATTCGTATTTAGCGAAAGAGGCATCAATAAGCGTGGGGCATACTACAGTGACGAGTGACAGACTTTCAAATTCCATATCAGCTATGGGAGCTTCAGCGAATTGGGTTTGTAAACGTGTAAGAATGGATACCTACAGCTGTCGCCAAAACGAAATCAACGGGCATCTGCCGAAAAAGGCATTCTTCTCTCTGCGTCTTCGCTAATTGCACGCTCTATTACCTGAGTAGTGCACGCATGCTGCACCATTTTTGGCAAGGTTTGAATTTGGCGAGAGCTATAGCTATAGGGTCTAACGCATGTATTGTACAACCGAAGTGTGGGACTGGCTTGGCAAAAGCGATTGTCAATCGGGGGGGGGGGGGGGGGGGTTCAGTTCTCTAACGCCCCAACGTTTTGAGAGAATGTTAGAGACGCAGAGTGGTGTATTGTGCGTCTGCGCTACACATACACCAAAAAATATTAGAGACGCAGAGGATGTGTTGCTTAAACGTTAAATTCTGCGTCTCCTACTACCAAAACGCTTCTGCCTGTATGTTTTCCCTACTTGCACATTTTCCCCAGAAACTTTCATTAAATTGTCTACAGAACACTCTGTGTCTCTAGTTTTCTATTTGTATCTCTTCCTTACCTTCCCTCCTCGCTCTCCCTCCTAACCACGTCTCTAATCTGCTCGTGCACTCTCCTCAACATCTCATCGTCTTCCTCCGTTGGTTTCCTCCATCTATCTCTGTCCATCTGCAGCATCGCCAGAAGAGCACCCACTTCGGCGTCCACATTCACCTAAAATCCTCCATTTTTATTCAATTATATTCTTTTTAAGTACCTCTCCATCGTATTTTCCACTCGACGTACACGGCATGGCGTCGTCAGAGTCGCGATCCTCATCGCTGAATGACATCTGAAAAGAAAACTATTAATAATTTCAATTCAATCCAGATTTCAAGATTAATCGAATTCAAAAGCGAGAGATGGCCTTCAGCCATATGGGCGGCGGCGGGCAAAAGGCAAAGAAAACAGCCCGGCGACCTTTCGCTACCGCCGTCGGTCTCACTTTTCCCCGGTCATGGAGCCGCCGACCGACTTTCCCCTATTCGCCTGGCTGAGTGGGTGGCAGCTGGAAAGAGAAAAGGAGAGAAGAGACGAGTTCCAAGGGATTCTGAGACCGACGCCGATCAGGCCAAGTACGAGCAAGGAGGAGGAGAAAATTGAGAAGCTGATAGAGAGGAGGAGAGATGTAAGACAAGAAGAGGTAAGGTGAGATACACAGATAAGAAGAGAGATGGAGATGAAGCTAAAGGACTCAAACCCTAGAACTTTGATTGACATCCGCAGGCCCTAATAGTTTGAGCATTAGGCCTGCACCACCTGTGCTGCATACTTGGACAACCAACCGCGGGGGTAAATTTTGCGACACCCCCCCCCCCCGTCTTTAACAAAATTTGACGAACTTTTAAAATTGTGACGGCTCCACCGCTGCTTATGACGGAGCTTGACAGTGTATGGTGTGTTGCCAGTTCTTAATGCCTCGGCTGCTCCAACCGGCATTAGGATGGCGGAGTCTTGTAAAAAACGGACAGTTGTAAACAAAATGTAAAGGAAACGGTTTTTGCATGTAACAAGAAAATTGCACCATTTTGATAAATCTTCGCAGCATTCAAACAAAGGGGTAGAACCAGTGTTTCAAAAGCTTGTGCCTATTCTCCCAAATGTCGCAATGAGGCTCATACATGAGTGAACATCGCCTGTGGAGGTGGGGGTCTCACTCGAAAGAATCTCAAAAGAATAGACAGAGCGTGGGGTCCCAATAGTTTCCCAAATAGGCTATCTGCTTACGGGTTAAGAAGATAGGGCCCAGAAAATGGGGTAAAGCGCATACCTCGGGAGGGTATATTCAGCTTACCCCAGGTTACGGGGGCTAGAGGTCCCAAAAACGCCGAAGTTAAGGGGGATTAGGCACATAAAATTCAGCTCCGAAGGGCAAAAGTTAAGGGGGGTTACCCCATTTCGGTCCCCAAAAGTTACGGGTGGGTCCGTCAACTGTCAGGGTCTCCCGAGGTATGGTAAAGCACCATTTTCTTAAAATTTCGTGAGGAAAGCCAAGAGTTAAGAGGGGGCTGCTCCATTTGTGGCCCCAAAATCATATTTGTCCAAGGTTCAAGTTAAAAGTTCAAAAGCAATAATGTTTCGTCAAACTGGAATCGTTCCCATTCGAAGCAAGGGTGGACAAGAAACGTTTGGGGGGGGGGGCTTGATGTGAAAGCCCCCAAATGGTGCCTCGGGGGCAACGTAAGCCTCCCTTTTGCCATTTTCAACGTCGAATTACCTAGGTACCACCAGCACCTAGCGTCCACAAATGATCGAAGGCCAGCCATAAACCCTTGAAAATACAACAAGAACAGAGAATACATATCAGAGTGCAGCATTAATATATTGTTTTCTTTTGACTACAGCTAAATTTCGGCAATTTCAGGAGATTTCCCTCCCTACTGGCATCAAACCGCCGGCCAACAGAATGTCCTACCCGCGGGAGTTCAAACTAATGGTCATCGACTCATTCCACCAAAACGGAAGAAACAAGTACCAAACATGCAAACGCTTCAAAATAACGAAATCCATGCTCAACGGGTGGCTCTCCAAGGTAGTTCTTACAAAAATCTTGAAAAATCGACTTAGGTCGAGCGGATTCGAGAATCGAAACCAGGGAGTTTGAAATCTGGGAGGAGTGGAAGGAGGCCTCAATTTCCTAGCATTGAGAAACGTCTCCATGAGGAGTATATAGAGAATGTACAAAGTGGCAATTTGGACAACCATTGGCTGAGGGAGACCGCAAAGCGACTCGCTGAGGACAGTGGATGTCAGGTTTCAGAGAGGTGGTTGGAGAATTTCAAGAAGAGATTCGGCTTGGAGGGTTGGTTAGAGAGAGAGAGAAAAAGAGAGAGAGAGAGAGAGAGAGAGAGAGAGAGAGAGAGAGAGAGAGAGCACCAAAATAAGAGGATTCAGGCGTCAAAGAGAATGAAGCAAGGGTAAAGGAACGAGGAGAGCTTCGACTGGGAGAGGAATTGGGAACGGAGAGGCCTTTAGAGGTAAGAAAAATTCGGTATCAGCCAAAATCCAGCGGAAATTTGCTGTTTCTAACGACCACAATGGGAAAATCAATAGTTTTGACACAAAACAGTACGCAAGCGATAGTTTACATACCAACATCACGATGAACAGTGATGTTTATACCAAAAATCATGAAATATACAACTTGTTCGTGAAAAATCGAACGCAAACAGAAATTCCAGGCCGTCATTCGGTAGTTCATTCTATGTGGAAATGTTAAATCCAAAATCTATGAGATTAACAAATTTTCCAGCATAATCAACACTATTTAGGCCTTTTACGAGAAGTACCCCTGGCTTTGTCGCAAGTTCCTGGAGCCTCGAAAAAGGGGAAGAAAAGTGCAATTTCCGGAGATGGAAGAGGAATTGATTAAAGAACTCATCGAGCGACAAAGGAGAGGAGAAAAAATCTCTAATCGGTGGATTCAGGTAAGAAAACCTTAAGGCAATCGGCATTTTCTGTTAAAAACTGCGCGACAACAAAAAACTTTTTGTTAAAAACCCTGCCGAAATCGGCCGTTTCTGTTATAAGCCTCAATAAAGCGGAAGTTCACGTATAAACAACACATGAGAATTGGCGTAAACAACACCGTGCGACAATTGCAAGTTTTTGCTAAAACTCTCCGGAAATCGGCAGTATCAAAAGAAAGCTGTGCGGCAAACAACAGTTTCTACACGAACCAGGGTAAAATAAGCGATTTCTGCCGAAAATTGTGCAGAAATCGGCTCTTTTCGGAAAACAGCGTGCAGCAATCGACAACATCTGTTCAAAATCGTGCGTCAAACGACTTTTTCTACAGAAAATGTGCAAAAATCAGCCGAAAACCGTACGGAAATCGGCTGTTTAAACAGAAAAACATGCGGTAAACGGCAATTTCCAAAGGAAATCGTTCAGAACGTGACAGTGTCAATAGGAAACCGTACGCAATTCGGCGGTTTCAGTGAACAATGGCCTATACAAGTTTCTATTAAGAGACAAAATGCATAAATCGGTAGCTTTCGCTGAAAAGGGGTGAAAAATCGGCCGAAAATACAAAATTCCAATCTAAATTCTCCCAATTTCAGCAAGAAGCCCGTCGCCTGGCCTCCTCTCTCTCTCCCTCCTCTCCTCCCCGTTGCCTCTTCTCCGAACACTGGCTGCACAACTTCAAAAAACGTCACGGCGTGTCTCTGCAGCATCAGCAGCCACAGGCTTCCCCGCCCTCTCCAACGACCTCAAATAGCTGCAATTCGTCACCGAATGATGTCCTCGAATTGCAATCGTGGCTCGTTAATCAATACCGCGCGACAGTTGTTGGCAGCCAGCCAACAATGCTGCTTGGCGGCCTGCCAACGACACTTGTGGGTATCCATAGTTGATTAGGCGGGTGGATGACACAAACGATGCAAATAAACACCGACTTTACGACCAACGACGCAGGGATGGGGGTTGGGCACGTGGGCAGGCCTAGCAGAATGGAAATACGAGAGTTTAAGGAATATAAGAAGCACCTTAAAACGCCCTGTTCGAGTATAATTGTAAAACGAAAAGTGTTTTTAGACAATTGTGGACGGCTATTTTCATAAAACCAATATCAAAAAGGTGCTTTTAAAAGTTATGAGTGTGAATTTTATGGCATAATGGTAAAATTACCGTATCTTTTTTTCAATTCAAGCTGCCACTACTAAATCTAGCGAAAATCCCAGGAGCCTCTTTTTTTAAGGGGGGGGGGGGGGGGGCAGATTGTCCAAAATCGGTGGGAAAATTTGTTTTAGAAGGGTTTCGAAGACGAAGAACAAACATTTGCACCGTTTTAATGAAAAATCCGTGTCTGAAGGTTCATTAAGTCAAGGTTATTTCCGAAAGAAAAGAAAACTATATGTCAAAATTAAACCGGCCAAAAAAGTCTAAAATGGCACAAACTAGGGCGTTTCAAGTCACAGAAAAACCAAACATGAATTTTTCAATTTGGAATCAAAACGGTATTCAACATTGAAAAATTGGGTTAAAATCCGAGAATTTGCAGATTTTAAAACTAATTTCAACAAATGAGACGCGTAGTTTGAATGAAATTGACTTGAAAGTTTTGGTTATAGAAAATGTTTATTTTAAAAATAAAATCACCTCCGAAAACTATGAAAATCAGGTCGAGTTTTGGTTCCGATAATTATAAAAACTGTAGAGTTGCCATCTAAAGATGGCAGAAAATAGTAAAAATAGTTATGTGAATAGAATAAATAGTTTAAAATGTGTTAAATATATAATTAAAATTTGAAATATCGCAGTGAAAGCGATAGAATTATTACTTCCCATTCCCATCTGTGGGAAAGCGGGTCAAGTACTTGAATCAGCGTGTGTACGTGTGTGTGGTCGGGTCAGAAAAAGACGCGGGATGGGTGGTCAAAGGGCCGCCGCCGCACCCCGCGCCGGGTGCTGAATACATAGGGGCGGCTGTTTTTGATCACACACAGAGGCGCATTGAGCCCATCAAATGGAGACGACGCGCACCCGCGCAGCCGATGGGAAGATGCCAGGAGAGAGAGAGAGAGAGAGAGAGAGAGAGAAAAGACATGGCGGGAGAATATTGGGTAAGAACTGCAGGTTCTGCTATATTGCCTCTTAATTTATTTTTTGTCATCAAAATATAGCCAAACCAACCAAAAACATACGATACAAGGCCCGGTTTTCTCAGTGCCAACCAGCTGGTTCTAAAAATACACCGACAAATTTATTTTAGAATCGTTGCGTTACATTTTCAATAAAAAAATACACGGGAAGCTCTCATCAAACCTCCAAAAAATCAGAGTTTAAAGATATTTGAATGATTTAACGAACCTGTTCTTCAATGTCGCTTCGACGCACAGCTGCCGTGCGAGTCGTTGTGAATCGATTCCTAACGTCGGCTTCTAAAAACACATTAATCTTCAGCAACAAAAAAACAATGTATAATACATTAACTACATAGAAAATGCTCAAAAATTAAATTTAAAAATTATCCGATACTTCCGCACAGTCTAATCAGGTAATTTTAAATCTTCGTTGCAAGACCGGTCAACATCTGCTCGTCTGCATGTTCGCCGCATGGTTTGTACGTGTAATTTAGAGGAATCGTTTCAGGACCAGTCTCGATATTTCCATTTTGCTGAACAAATTCCTCATTAAAATCGATTATTCATGTTTAAAGGGGGTTTCCTTTTCGTTTTTGTCTTTGCTTTTATTAATATGCAGATGCAGAGTTCGAAAATAGTGATAAATTTCGTATAGAATTAGTTTAAACCCGAGGAATTTATGGTGAGCGGTCGAATTCCTTTCCAATGTTTACTTTCTGTCACACGTCGTTTTCTAGACCTTTCTTTGTCATTTTAAGCTATTTCTTTAATATTTTGCATTGATTTAGTGATGACCGACATCGGAGAGGGGCACAAGGATGGAGAAGTCCTGGAATTCGAGGAAATTGCCGTGGACGACGAGACCGAGCTCCAACTGATCGAAGCATCCTCTTCTCAGGTTTTGTAATTAATATTTTTGTTTTATTGTTAATTTTGAGGTTCTTTTGCCGCCGCCTGCTTATTCTTTCGAGGAACACGCCGCCATCACTTTCCAGTACTTCAGGAAGCTCAGAGCTGTAAGTTTTTGAACTTTTCTGGGTTGTTTTTTTCTCATTTTTGTGATAAAAATACAATGAAAACCCATATTAAACAGAAATCTACCCACCTCTCGTTTAAAAATAGAAATCATGTAGCTTTATCTTCGGAATAGTATACCACTGATCTTGCGTTGAGCTTTATGCGACCGCAACTGACGAATTTCCAACAGTCGTCGCTTTATCCAGAAGCTTTAGTGTTGGCCATCAAGATTTCCAGGCCTAGACTTCATATTTTATAGCATCAAAAGATGGGAAAACTTTTGATTTTCCAAATTATTACGGCTTTTGCTGCTTCTTATGTAGTTTGTGGCTGAATCAGCTATCTTCTGTGCTCGTGCCGTCTCCAGTCGCTTCATTGTGGAAGTCAGCTCTCCGATCCCTCCAATCCACTCGAATTCCCTGACATCAACTGCTTTCATCGACAGAATCGCAGTACACCAGCTCGGTTCATGAAAATTCAATTTTGCTGCTGTCTTATCACCTTTTGGACCTAACCGCTTTGCCTTAACCCCTTTTGCGAACTACCATACCGTCTCAGAGCTCGGCGTACACCACAAGCAAGGCCGAGCCTTCAGCGCCACCCGCGCAAAGCAGCAGGGTGTAGGGGTCTCGGGTAGTAACAGTTCAGGGGCAAAAGCTAGGCGGTTCGGTCCGGGAAGGGGAGGGGAACAGAAACAATCACCTTTGGAGGGCTGAAGTTGAACGTTCCAGAACGAAGGAGCCAATCAGAGAAGGCCACGAGAAGGGATTCTAATTTTCCGACAGTGAGCTCATTAGCATATGTGGACGGGAAGGATTTACTATTTAGGAGGCCTGAATTTGTACAGAATAGAAGCCCACAGAAAACTTGTATAACCCCTTTATGGAAAAGGAAAGCAAGATGATCAAGAGACCTAAACATCCCTCGGGAGGATATAGTCAACTTCCTCCAGGATCAGGTGGTGGAAGACAGGATATATACAAGTTAAAGGCACCGTCAGGGGCCTTTTCGGATTGGAAATGAATGGTATGCTAATCGAGTCATTTCAATTGAAATCATTTCCCCCAACACCGCTCCAGCCAACGGCCATGCGCAAAATGCTTGCCAAGTCTTCATTAGCATACGATTTGGAAAAGGCCTCTTACGAGCCCTTTAAGGGAGGGGGGGGGTTAGGCACTATTTTCGGTAAAATCAGTGCTGAGAGACGAAAGTTAAGGGGGGCTACCTCGTTGTAGGCCCAAAAGTTAAGCATGTGTACACAACAATTTTATTTGAAAGAAAAAAACAAAAAAACGTGATTTTGTCTACTTTCATTCCATTTTCCTCATTTCAGAACAAAAAATTCTCCGACGTAACGCTGGAATGCAACGGTATCTTCGTGGCTGTGGCCAATCGTCTCCTCCTCTCCGCCTTCAGCACCCATCTGGAGTCGGCGCTGATCAGCACGCAGGGCTGCACCGTGACCTGTCTGGATTTTGAGACCAAACTACTCAGTGAGTCTGTTTAAAAAAAAATAGAATGATGTATATGTAGACGTTCACGCCGAAACCTTGCTGGAGGTGGTGGAGTTCATATACAGTGGACAGTGCAAGGTCTCGCCGAGGTTGAGGCACGCCGCCAAGACGCTGGGTTGTGCTTCTTTGAAACAGGTACCATTATTTTGGTGTTTTTCAATGATCAACTGTTCCCTGATACAACTAACCAGCCGACTGTCACCGTTTACATTCCGAAAATTGAGCCAGTCAGCTGGCAGTTTCGATGCGAAACTGTTATCTGGCCAATTGTCCCGGTCCGTCATTTCAAGATTACAAAACAAAACAAAACGACGGCAAAAGCCAAAAACCTATTTTGATGTGTCAAAACGGTTAAATATCAGTTTAAAAAAGGCTGAAGGAAAGCTGCAATATGTGCATTGTGGTACTTTTAACCAACCATGCCAACGGGCCGGCCCGGGCGTCGCCGGCTCCCAAATTTTTCACGTCCCGGGTACGACCAAAGATAAGTTCCTTCGATGTAAAAATCAAGAATAACGAGAGAAAAAATTTTGAGCCGGCCCGCTCTCAAAATTAGGTCGGCTCGGCCCTAAATTTCGCCAGGCTTGCTTTTCACCCACAAGTCCTTTTCATGATTCTGTCAAAATTGAGACTTAAAAAAGATAAGTTGAAAAACCGGGCCTATTGGAATCTATTTTCCGGCTCGACGTGTTACTTCTTTTTTTTAAACTAGATGACTGGACTGGGAATAGGCAATTTATGAGTGCTGATTTTTTGTCTTACGTTAAGTTGGAAAATACATAAAGAAAGAAGTTTTGTGAACTTTTGAGGCAGACGTCTGGCAGCGGAGGATTTTGTTCTTTCGAGACAGTCGGCTGGTAGCTGTCTTTTGTCATTTCACAGTTTTATTATTATTATTTATTTACAAAAAATATTCAGATCCTGAGGACGGGTGACAACGGAGACATCGTTCGTGACGACTACCACGCAGCTCGTTTCCAGCGAAAACTTCAAAATTACCGCCTGGAGGGAATGTTCCTCGACTGCAGCATCGCTATTCCCGTATGTTTTACTAGTTTTTTTTGTAAAGTTATTAATTTAACATTTATTTTTTTCAGAACAAGGGTGCGATCAGATGCCACCGTTTGCTTCTCTGTGCCCATGGTGTCAGTTTAGAAGAGGCGTTGTTGGAAACCCAGCGAAGCAACCAAGTCACGTTGAACATCGACTCCATGAATATGAAGGTTTCCAGGTAATTTGCAATTTTAATGTTGAAAAGGATCTTTTTTCAGTTTGGACGTGAAGAATATCACGGAGTTTGTCTACCTCGGAGTGCTGCGGGGTCAGAAGAGGCGGTTCCAGATGCTCAGAGTGTCTGCTTTCGATCTGGGGGTGTTGCGATTGGTGGAATTGATTGATTGCCATTTGGAAGAGGATGAGGAAGGAGGTGAGTAAGGAGAGAGAGAGAGAGAGAGAGAGAGAGAGAGAGAGAGAGAGACGATAAGAATAACACAAAAGGGGGACTCACAAAGGAGGAAGGTTTAGGATACTAGAATAGAAGAGTAACCAAACAGGCAGGAAGGGACAAAATATGTAGGGAATCACAGAGACTGAATAGTTAGCTAGAGAGGCAGAGTATCTGCGAAGACAGACAGATTCGCAGAGGGATGAGTCAGGTACGCAGAGGAATAGGCGAGGCATTCATATACACGGTTAAGAGACTCAGAGTAACTAGAGAGGTAGGAAGTAACGCTGTATTAGTTAAAGAAGAGGCAGAGAAGCTGAATATTTAATGAGGCAGAGACGTCAAAGAGAAGGGCAGAGACGCAGAGAGGGAAGATATCTAGCTAGAGCATACTTGGACAAGGCAACCGTGAGGGTCAATTTTGCCACAGCCCCTTCTATTACAAAAAGTTTCGAAATTTTGCGGTGGACTCCCTTGTTTAACAAATTTTTTCAAACGAGGGGGTATCAGTAGGGTACCGGTAACCACAGGTCATATTTCATTTAGTGGAGTTCTTGCCAAAGTACGCACTTCATTACAAACAATGGAGGTGCGCCATAGCGCAATTTGCGCATTTCACCGTTCCAAAAGGCTGGAAAACCTTCTATCACAATCAAGTATTTATTAAAACATAATAAAAACATTTCTTTCGAATCCTTGTGGTGGCCGATGACTCCGGATCCCGAGGCGACACCTCCCTGAAAAAATCGATAATTGATTGATTTTCCCACCCCCAGGCGAGACCCCCGGCCCGTCAAGGTCGGGCTCCCGCCCATCTATGAGCGCAAACTTTGGGCCCATTCTCTGTTGATGATAGATTAGCATATAATCGTAATCTAATTGAAGATCAGCGGAGAGTGAAGGCAGAAAGGCATATGGCATAATGTCCGTTTGGCGGCAACTGTAAACGGGTAGAGACGCCGAGTAATTAGTGAGACATGAGCTTTTACGCCTTAGAATCTGGTAAGCACCCTTAACTATGGGACTCTTAGGGAAGTTTTAAACGGATTAAACAAAGGTAGACCCTAACTACCCTTAACAATTCGTCATGGGTAGTGTTTACTACCCTTAAGTTAGGGCCTTAACCTTGGGGAAGGCGGATGCACTTTCTCGTGGTATGGACGCAGGGTATGCAGGCAGAGACTTAGACTATATAAATACTTTTACAAACAGATACATTCTATTTTCAGCCAGTACCTATGCCAATGTCGGTTACGAATTGATGCCCCAGCTGGACGAGGAGGACATGTACCCGTTGGTGCCGCTGGATAACGGACAGTACCCCAACGAGTACAGTGGAGGTGTTTTTTTTGTATATTATTGTCATAAACTCCAATTGCTTTTCAGAGGAAGACGAACCGACGGACGAAATCACTATGTCTGTGGACGACTTCACCGCCCAGGCCACGGAAGACTATGTTTCCATATACGAGGAGTACGTGTTGGGACCTCGTCGTGGTCGACGCGGAGGCACTTATGGACAGCACAAGTGGAACCAACCGCTCACCGTCAAGGGAAATACGGTCGTCAGCATGCGTGAGTTGAATTTTCCCGGTTTTCGCACAGTTTTCGGTGAAAATACCGAATGCCGCACGGTTTTTGAAAATACCGCGAAAAAATCTTTTTGGAATAATGATGCCGGATGCTGCACAGTTTTCTGTTCGAACTGTCGACGGCTGCACGCATAGGTGGACGTGAGGTGCTGCTGAACATACGTAATTCGGCGTTTGGTTGAAAATAGTAACGAAAAATTGAAAGGGGGCTTATATTGCCTTCGAGTCACCATTTGGGGGACTTACGCACCGGGACCCCCAAACACTCTGTATTGCCATGGCTGCACGGTTTTTGTGGCTGAATCGCCGAATGCTGCCAGGGGTGGGCCATAAGCTTGTAGTTTGATTCTACTGCACTCCTAGTATGATTCTAACAAATACTGTAATATCGATGGATTTTCATGTAAATCGATCGATTTTGAACATCGATTTATGTTTCGGATCGCCGGCACCCCCGCTTGACATAAAGAGAGTTTGTAGTTAAAAACTATGGCCCACCTCTGAATGCTGTACAGTTTGCGGTCTGCTTTGCGCACAGTTGCATAATTTTTTGTGGGAACCGCCGACAACTGCACAGTTTTCGGTCGATTCTGTCTATTTCTGGGCGTCTTTTAAAGTTCAAATTTATGAGCGGTTTGCGGTTAAACCTGTCAAATGCTGCACGTTTCCATTATAACCTGCCATTTTTTGAACAATTTTCGGTTGCAACTGCCGAATTCTACCCGTTTACCTGCAAAACGGTAGCCGCACGGTTTTTTTTGAATCTGCCGTTAATACGTCGTTTTTGGCAAAATCTCGATTCCTGCACTCTTTTCTGTCTGTGCCACCGATTGTTGCGCCTATTTTTAACGACACTGCTGATTTATGTATACAATAATCTATATTTTCAGACGAAACCTCTCATACGCGAAACGGCCCTGTGCACTCTGTCCGTCACGTGCCCGCCGTGATGATGTCTTACACTCCGGCCGGCCACAGGAAGAGGAAATGGGACAGTTTCGGCTACGGACTGCCCGAATTTGTCGGAACAAATGACGTGGCGGTGCCGTTGGTTGTGGGCAATCAAAAGGAGATGATGGAGAGGCCCTACAAGTGTCCTCATTGCGAACATCGTGCCAGGGAGAAGAGTGGCATCGACAAACATGTCAGGTTCGTCTGATTCTGGTCTTTTTACTCTGCGTCTCTAACCAATTCCCTCTCTGTGTCTCTAACCATTTCACTCTGCGTCTCTAGCCATTTCACTCTGCGTATCTCTCTCTCTCTCTCTCTCTCTCTCTCTCTCTCTCTCTCGGTATCCAACCATTCCCTCTCTGCGTCTCTAACCCTGTTTTTTTTAGGTGTATGCACACGGGAGAAACCCCCTACAAGTGCAAGTACTGTCCCATGACGTTCAAGGTCCAGAGCAATCTCGTGCGCCACATCAGGGCTCATACCGGTAAGCATTTCTTTTGCTTTTAACATTTTTTGCTGTTGAAAGATTTATGGAAAAAAGGCACCTGATGGTCCCTTTAAACAATTGGATTTAGGTGAAAAGCCATACGCGTGTAAGAAATGTGGCATCTCGTACGCGGACAAGAAGAACATGGACGCCCACATCTACCGAGAACACCTGAAGATGCAGCCGCTCTACTGTCAATTTCCCAAGTGCACCAAGAGGTTCTGGAGACACGACAGGTTGGACTCTCTCTCTCTCTCTCTCTCTCTCTCTCTCTCTCTCTCTCTCGTCTTGCTAAAGTCTAAACCAAGCAGGGGCTAAAAAAATTGGCGCTATATCCAGTGCGTACGCTCCGTGTTTATTATATCTCCTATTTTGTGGGTGGTCCACAGTAATTCATACCAGCTAGGTGTCAATAGGTCCCAAAATGGCTTATTCCCCAAAAATTCCTTATTCCCATTGGGATTTCGAGCCCATACGTTTTTAAACTTTGTTTCGACTTTTATAATTTGTTGAACACGAATTAAAAAGCGTCAAACAATGAAATTGAACAGGAAAACTGTGTTCAAATACCTATTTCGTAGCCACCGTTAGGGGTTTAAAGGTGAATCTCCAAACAAACAGAAAGCTAGACATTATTTGTATTCAAAATTTTCAGATCCAGTTTGAACGTGTCAAAACCGTAAAAGTAGTTTTTCTGCAACATTTCCCACTAGCGCCGAAAAATACTAGTGCCAGCCAGTTGGCACTTAGATATTCATATGTATTCAGCGTGTCCCGTAGTTTGCTATATATCTTTGAATTTGAATTTAAATCAACAATTTATAGCTGTCGCCAAACATCGGATATTAAAAGCCGCTTTTTCTCTGCGTCTGCGATGCTGGCACACTATTTCCGCCTGAGTATGGCACGGCTGCTGCATTTTCGACCCATGGTCATATATATTTTCATGATCAGCGAATTTTTCTCTCCTAATTGAGCCAATGTTGTAAAACCCGCCTGACTGTCCTTTTAAGGCCGTTTTTGGCAGGATGCCCGTTTGGCGACAGCTATAGCTTGCTATGAGATTTTTAAATTTGACGTAACCACCCTTAACTTTTGGGGGCAAACATGAAGTAGCCCCCTAACTGGCTCCCTGAGCTAACTCAAGGCTGAGCTGAATTTCACTAAAATCGTATCCAACTCCCCTTAATTCTGTCATTTCTCACCCGTCTACCCTATTTACGTGAATTTCACACTTTCCAACTTCCGCGAGCTGGGCCGCAATTTTGATTTTTCCTAATTTTGCCCGCCGTATATTTTGAAAGGTGTTTCTAATATGGGGGCTGTCGCAAGACCAGGTGTGCGTAGGGGTAATCTCTCTTTTTCATTAAAACTCGTATCTCTCTCCCCTTCATAATTCAAAATATTTCAGGTTCGCCCTCCATTGCCTCAAGGACCACGGCTCGATCCCCGCCCTTCCCGAAGCCGTCGTCTCCGAAAGTGCATAACCCACTCCTCCCTCGGCCCTCGCGCCTTGTACATTTCCAAATGCTGTGCATAACACAAAATTCTAGGCGTTTCCCAATTCTAGTGTTTTCCCTTTGCTCAAAGCACCGGTGTTCAAATGAATTCTATTCTGTTTGCGTTCTCTTTTGAAAACTCTATTTTGCGGCTATGATCCGTTATTATTTCATTTTTTTATAATAATATTTTGAAACCTGACTGAAAAGTGGTTCAGCTGGCCACAGATGGATGTGGAAAGCTGTATCCAGAAGAACCTGCCCTGGGCGAAGCTTCCGGATGACATCCGCTCGCTTCTGGGCAACACCACCAGGGAGTACGACAAGATGATTCTCGAGTACTCCATCAAGAATCAACTGCGCTACAAGGGCAATCTGGGTAGGTAGACGCTGAAAAGAAATTTCATTACCTTACCCACCAGAGGGGCTCTCAAATGACGGGCCGAGGGATTTTCGGGGACATCCAGGGTGTGAATGTTAAATTTTGTATAAATCAGTACAATTTTTTAAAAACTACTTTAAAAAAAAACAATAAAGTTTGTTATTAACATAAAATTCAATACTAGTCGTACAAAAAATAATTTGGCAATTTCACTGGGTGGTCCTGGGCAACCATGGCAAAATCGCGGGCCGGGCCGAGAAAAATTTGGGAAAGGGCCGGCCCGAAAATTTTTTTTTGTTATTGTTGATTTATGGTCGGGCCCGGGCCGGGCCGTGAAAATTTTGTCAGCGGGCCGGCCCGTTGCCATGGTGGGTAAGCGGACCGGATATTTTCCAAGTGGCGCCCGCCCTGGCCCATGAAAAACCTGCCCACCAGGTATTATGGGTATTCAAAAGACGGGCGGGGAATCCGATTTTTTTTTATTTGGTCTTTTAATATTTCGTTAAGCACGGCCTTTCCCGTCCTAGAGTTTGTAAAACAAATCTGTGCCTGAAATGGTTCTGGCACTTTTCAAATTCCACCGAAAGCACTTGTAAAACTTTTAAAGGCAGAGGCCCACAAAAATGAAAATGGACCTGTTCATTGCGTAGCGTAGGCGAGAGAATGTCATTTTCAACGGTGAAATGCAGAGAGATTTATGATTAGCATGGACAGGTCCCCCTCTTCATTTTACGTGGGCCTCTGCCTTTTAGCTTTTTTTCTCTGAATGTGTGATATGTCACTCATGGGATTGAAAGGTGCCCAAATTCTGGAAAAGGGACATGACAAAATGCCAGTTCCGTTTTAGCATGGATCACTAACATTAAGCTACGACCCTACCGCAGCTTCTGACGGAGCTTGACAATGTATGAGCCATTTGCATCCTTAATAGCAATAAAATAACCAAAATACGTGAGCGTGGCGTTATGCCGTGATCGGGGGAAATTCACCTCATTTCTACCTGTTCACTCTTTCATGGCGGTTTTCTAATGGCTACTCTGCTGTATTCGCCCGGTCGGTTACATTCAGAAGTGAAATTTATGTTAAAACTAGCTCCCAATCGGATATTGAATCTTGGGAAAAGATTCTCTCCTAAGTTCGCTTTATTTGGCTGTTACATTTGTCGTAGTACCCTATCTTTCATGCAAAACTCTTATTGACACACTGAAACGTTGTTACCTTGGGAGGATTCAGCACCAAGTCGTTTTTCATTGGGAGGATTCAACACCAAGTCGTTTTTGATTACTATTACTTTCGTTTTTAGAAAAATCAAAATTTTGCGCTCCCTGCGAAAGCAAAACATTAAACACACGTTTTAATTTAAAATATTGTTTATTTTTAAAAAAAATCTCAAAAAGTATTAATCAACATAGTACTATTTAGAAATAACAACTTTAATAACCGTACAAATAACCGAGAATAGCGGGCGGTCAAGGGGCGGACCCACCCGCGATGCGTGCTAATTACGCTCGGCTTATATAACCCCGTTCTGGGGCGGCGCCGATCTGGTACGGGTGCGCGCCGCAAGCTAAGGGGGTGCTTGGTGAATTGCGAACACGATTTGCAACAATTTTGTAACTTGGATTCCAGGCTTGAAGCCGAAAATAAATAATTTGCAGTATCACACAATTTGAAAAATACTTTTATTTACCCTTTAATTCGTTCAAAATGCAAAAATTAAAACAGTAGGATTTTTTCCTCACTTTTTTACAAGGATGTTGAGCAAAGCAATTATTATTGCAAGTATAGTAAACTAATGCTACAATATTGTAACATCTCTGGGCTTTTAAAATGCTTTATTACAATGTTTCACCAGAACTGGTTCTCACGGGCCTAGCCACTTGGAAAATTTGTCTGCCCGGCCCGATCCGGCCATACATTGTCAAGCTCCGCAATAAGCGGCGGTAGGGCCGTCGCAATTTCGAGTTTTCGGCAATTTTGTTAAAAAAGGAGGCCCGTCGCAAATTTTTCGAAACTTTCAATAATTTAGGGGGTCGTCGCAAAATTGCCACCTGCGGTCGGTTGCCCAAGTATGGATCGGCCCGTTTACCCTGGACACCCGCTCAAATCATGACCAGGGTTCGACCCCTGTCTGTAAAAGTTATTGTTGTACAACTAATATTGGTTTTAAAAACGTTATTAAGTTATATTCGGTCCGACTAACTAGAACCGTTTTACTGAAGTTTTTGTTGTGGCCCGGCCCGCAGCCACAGTTGGATGCAGCTGAAAGCTTGAAAACCATAAAATTCGATTTAAAAATAAGAGAATATGTTACCTTCTAAAGTTAAAACTGTTGCGGTCAACTAAAATGACGATTTCAGTGCGGCATGTGAAAAAGAGCGAGGAGATGTACTACGACATGGTGATGAAGTACAGCGAGAGCCACATGATGATCTTCCCCTACCACCTATCGGACATTGTGGTGAAGGAACTACGCCTCACTCCATTCAACTACTACATCAATATTATCACGGTTAGGCTTCTGGATCAATTTTTACAACAATTTATCTTTAGGAAATGATAAACTCGGAGAAATCCTACGACTCGTTGCCCAACTTCACCGCAGCTGATGCTGTGCGTCTTTTGGGAATAGGAAGGAATCAGTACATCGACCTGATGAATCAGAACCGGTCGAATAGGAAGTTTTTGAGGAGAAATAGGCCGCTGAGGGAGCTGTTGCCTCAAAAACCGGCGAAGGTGAGAGAGAAAAAATTATAGAGAGAGAGAGAGAGAGAGAGAGAGAGAGAGAGAGACATAGAGAGGGATGGAGTTTTACAAAAGCTTTTTCAGGTTAGTCTGGATCCGTGGTGGGTGGTCTGTGCTGGAAGCATCCTCGAGGCTGATATAAAGGTAGGCTTATAATATATACTCCTTTCCGGGCTAGCCCGTTTGCGAAAACTCGGTCAGTGTACGAATTTTTTAGAAGCTTCAGAAATGTATACCTTTTTTTTGCTATGCCTTGAAAAAAATTGTCTCAAAGGAAATAAATTAAATAAATTGATAAAAAAATAATAGTCTAATTTTAAAAAAAATATTAATCAACATAGAGGACTAATTAGATGAATAACAACATTAATAACCGTACAAATAACCGATAATACCGGGCGGTCAATGGGCGGACCAACCCGCGATGCGTGCTAATTGCGCTCGGCTTATATAACCCCGTTCTGGGGCGGCGCCGATTTCGTACGGGTGCGCGCCGCAAACCGCAGCGAATGCCGGCCGCAATTGCTCACTTCCCCCTCTGCAGTTTGGTTTAATTACACAAGTTTGGAATGGCTTTACCTTAAAGAAGATCAGTAAATTTAAAAAAAAAATTAAAATGTAAGTATAACATATCCACTTTGTTTGGTGTAGGTTACATCAGATAACTGACAATTTTTTATGGAATTTTCCCTGGCGAAATTGATCGAAACACGGGGAAAATTGTATCAAGCCTAAAAATCGCAAAATTCAGGGCTAAATTCATTGCGAACAACTTGTACTGAAATGACGATGAAATCTGATTTTGACAACATCTTTTACTGAAATTATTTTATGGAAACTTCATGCCTTTTTGTATTGAACTTTTAGAATAAATAAATTTTTAAACTTGACATTCGACATTCTTTTCCCACCTAAACTTTCAAGCTTTAAAATTAGGTAACCACCCTTAACTGTGAAATTTTTAAGAAAGTTGCAAAAAAGTTGTCCCTAACCACAGTTAACAATCAAAAATTCGTAGTACTTATCACCCCTAACTTTGGGGAAATTCGGATATACACTCCAAAGGCTTTTTTTTTTTGCCGAATCGGCCCTAGGAAAAAATCCGTTACGGGCTATACAAAATTTAAGAGTTTTCAATTTTAAGCAAATATTTCAGATGCTTTCCGAAGAAGAACGCCGAGTGGTCGACCTCATCCTGGACGAAGGTCCCCAATTGGCCGGAACTCTCTCCGTTCCAGTTGTGGAGTGTCTCTTCAACCGCGGTCTCTGCTACTTCGACGTCCCCGTTCACGACAATGACTACGTTTACGGTAACTCTCTCTCTCTCTCCTCTCTCTCTCTCTCTCTCTCTCTCTCTCTCTCTCTCTCTCTCTCTAACCCTCCCTTCCTAGTCGCTCCCCTCGATGGCTTCGTGATGAACCGCGTCCTCGGCGACTACTTCGAGACCCTTCTCTACAAAATCTTCGTGGCCATCGATGACCAGACCTCTGTCAAAGACGTAAGCCCCATAAATCAGTCGATTATTTTGACATTTTCAAAATTCAGATGGCTGAAATGCTCCACATCGACGTGCATCTGGTCAGCATGGCTATTTCCGTCTTCTGTAGGCTGGGATTCGCAAAGAAGAGGGTCACAGGTGTGTTTATTTCGAGAGGATTAAGGGTGTTTTGGTTGTAGGAATGGAGAATGCCAAACTGCACTTCACCTGGGCACAACTGATCACTATTCCGACGTCACCTACTATGTAGGTTTTTGTTTAAAATTGTCTCTATAAAATTCACAAAGGAATTATTATGTTGAAATAGATTTTTGGTATAAATCGCAAAAGAAAATGAACAACAAAGGGTCATAAAAAAATAATTTATTTTATTTTAAGAAAAAAAAAAGAAAAACATTAATCAACATAGAGGACTATTTAGAAATAACAACATTAATAACCGTACAAATAACCGAGAATAGCGGGTGGTCAAGGGGCGGACCAACCCGCGAATGTGGCTAATTGCGCGCGGCTTATATAACCCCGTTCTGGGGCCCCGCCGATCTAGTACGGGTGCGCGCCGCAAGCGAAGGGGTGCTTTGCGAATAGCGAACACCATTTATAACAGTTTTGTAACTGGGAGTCCAGGCTTGCAGCCGAAGGAGAAAAAAATCTCGCACTATCGCAAAAACTGAAATTTTTTTTAGCCTTCTGTTACTTGAGTAAAATTATAAAAAAAATTAAAACAGTAGAATATTGGCCTTTTATACAGTAACTTTTTTTGATGCTGAGGGAAACAATTTTTCGTATTTGCTATAAAATTTTGTTGTTTTTCGTCTCTGGACGATAAAAAAAATTTGATGGTAATGTTTCTCGAATAAATGAGGCTGGGTCGGAGTTCTCATCGGACCAGGCCAACCGAAATGAAAATTTCGGTTGGGTGCGCGCCGCAATAGCTCAGTGCTGGACGCGGGGTTGGAGGACAGACACGAGGTCGATTGCAATTCTATCTCTCTCTTTCTCAATGTATGTTTTTTTTTAAAATATAATATACTATAAGTAGGGGCACTTCATGAAACGAGGCAAGTTACCGGTTGAAATTATAACTTTTAAAAAAGTTAATACATTGGCCCAAAAAATGCCTAGGTCCGTCCCAACGTGTGAGGTTTGCCAAGTGATTCGAGAACCCATGATAATTTAAAAATGTGTCTTTAGAGTGTTACCTAAAAGATTAGTTATGAATGAATTGCATCGTGCACGTTTTTCCCTATACAACCATGTTTTGGTACATCAAAATATATTTAATTTTACAACAAGTTTTACAAAAGTTAAAAAAGGAAATTTTTTCTTTAAATGATTATTTTATTTAAAAAGGGAAAATATTAATCAACATAGAGGACTAATTAGATGAATAACAACATTAATAACCGTACAAATAACCGACATTAGCGGGCGGTCAAGGGGCGGACCAACCCGCGACGCCGGCTAATTACGCGCGGCTTATATAACCCCGTTCTGGGGCGCCGCCGATCTGGTACGGGTGCGACACGCAATATAACGGCTTGGCATTGCAGGGCGTGGTGTTGATTCCACGACAACACATCCGAGCTGCGTTGCGACAACACATCCGCGAATGAGCGACAAAACATCCGCGACAAAACATCCGCGACAACACATCCGCGCATCAGATGCGATAACACATCCGCGACAACACATCCGTGGAAGTAGTATTAAGAAAAACATCGGCAACATGGTTAAAAAGTTGTTAAAGACAAACATCCGCCATCTTTTTCTCATTTTCCCCCCTAAAGCACTCAATTTTTACATACTGTGTTTATAGACGTATTTATTAGAATACTTATAACTCTTCTAAGCCCCTCAGGGACCTAGCGTCGTTCTAGGCTAAGCCTCCTGCGGAGGGCTTCTTATAGGTCTGTTTCAAAAAATTTAAGCCTACGCCTAATTAAGTTTTTGTTTTAGCGCTAAACTCAAGTGGACGTGGCTAAGTTTTGAAAGGAAAATGCAAAAAAAAGGGATCAAAATGTAAAAACCAATATGAAAATAGTCGACGAAAAGAATCGGATGTGTTGTCGCCCGGATGTGTTGTCGCAATTTCACTACGACGACACATCCGCGGATGTGACGTCGCTTTTCTGTTTTTCGATGTCGGATGTGTTGTCGGGGTAGCCCACGCGCGGATGTGTTGTCGGGCAACCGTGGTGTTAGAAGAAAGGCCGGAAAGCGATTGCAACTGCTGATATAAATGGTTCTAAAAAAATAAGTGTATTGTTTTTTTTTTTAAATGACGAAAGCTAAATAATGGTAAATTGGGGGGGGGGGGGATATTGCCTTTGGGAGACGGAGATGTTTGTTGGCTTTTAACCGCGAAGGGTTCAAATCCAAAAAAGAACGAAAAGTTGCATCTGAATAATGCCATTTTCAGGGACGAAATGGTAACTTCTGTGTCCGGCGACCTGGGAGAACTCTCGGCCGCCTTGGCTTCTCCTCTCGGCGAGGCCGATGAAGACGACGACGAAATGAACACCTCAGTCAGCAGTTTGTCACTCAAGGACATGGTATTCAATAATGGGAATTAAACGAATCAATTTGGGGATTCAGGGTTCGCAGCCGACTTCTGATGTATCTTCCTCTTCTGGCAGGGCGGCCTTCCTTTTCGACTCGACTTTGGCCGCTTTTCTGATGATGGGCAATCTTTCGGCGTCGTTGAAGGTAGGGAGAGAATGTTTATTCAAAACTAAGTAAGATCGCTTTGTGGCACTTTTTTTCAACCTAAGGCCGCTTTGAGGCTATTAGTTCTAACCGAAGGCCGCTGTTAGACCGCGTTGTGGCTGTTAATTCCAAATTACGACCTGTGTGAGGTCTTGAATTTCCAACTTGAAACCGCTTCGTGGCGGTTAATGCCGACCGAAGACCGCTGCGAGCACTGGAAATGAGGCATTTAATTTCAAAGTATGACCGCTTCGGAGCTGTCATTTTTAACCTCGGGCAGTAGTGGGCCATAGTTTTTAATTGCACTCTTTTTTTCTGTCAAGAAGGGGGCACTAGCAGTCCAGAATCCCAATCGATATCCAAAATCGATCGATATTACAGTATTTGTCAGAATTATACCAAGAGGGGTGCCGTAGAATCGAACTATAAAGTTATGGCCCTCCCCTTGTCACAGCGATACCTTTATTTCCAACCTAAGGCCGCTTGGATGCCTTTAATTTCAACCATACCTGCACTTGGTGCTTGCGGGACCTTGGTTTTGGGGGTTTGTTTGTTGTGGGGGGAGGTTGTAAAAAGAGGGGTTTTCAATTTTTGGGGCGTCCATCCCACTTGCGGGAACTTACTTTTGAGACCCTCTGTACCGTGTGCAGGTATAATTTCAACCTAAAAATTTCACCTAAGGTCGCTCCGATGCCTTCATTTTCAACATAAGCTCACTTTGAGTCTGTAGCTTTTAATTCTAACAGAAGGCAGCATCATAGCAGTTAATTTCAACCTGATGCTTCTTTAGGCTCCCTTTTTGAAACTAACACCGCTCGAAGGCCTTTGTTGTCAACATAGGGCCGCTTTGAGTCTGTGATTTCTAACTTAAAACCGTTTTCAGGCTTTTGTTTCCTACTTAAAGGGATTGTCAGGGGCCTTTTTATGCTACAGTACCCCCACGGTAATAAAAACCAACGCGGCACTTCCTGCGATTACGATTGCCCGCGACTACTCCTTTGGGATTTGTTGATTTGATTTGGCTGCGAGGATCAAACCTCTCGCTGAGAGACGCAGACAGAACGAGAAACGCCGCTGAGACCCTTTTTCCACAGCCCACTCGGCTACCAGCTATATTTTTATGCATTTTCATATATTTTACGGCAGTTATTTAGCGTGTAATTATTTTAAATGGTGTAAAAACCGAAAAACGATTAAAATACACTTTTTAGAGCTAAAATTAAAACCGGGTTTGAAATTCCACAAAGAAAATTTTGGCAAAGTGCCAGCTTGCCGATTTGCGCACACTTTTCTGTAAACACCGCGACGTCGCCTCTGCGCATGGCCGTTGGCTGAAAGCCGTTGGAACAAAATTTTCCACTTATTCATTATTAAAATACTTTTTTATCGGATACGTGCATAAAAAATGGGTATGGAATCCTGAAATAATAATTTATGCATAATCAAATAGAATAAACTTGCAAAAGGCCCCTGACGGTCCCTTTAAGGCCGCTTAGGTCCGCTTGCCACTGTTCCATAGGTGGACGTGAGATGCTCTCAGTACCTACGTAATTGGGCATTTGGTTGAAAATAGTAAAAAAAATAATAAAAAAGGAGTTTGCGTTGTCTCCGAGGCACCATTTGGGGCTCACGCATCGAGCCCCACAACTCCATATCTAGCCATGGACTGTTCAATTGAAGCTGCCAACCTAAGACCGCTTTCACGCCACTCATTAAGTCATATTATTAGATAAGCTGCTTATTTCCAGGGCCACGCCGTGACTCTGTTCGAAGTGGGAAAACTGGCAGACGAACAAATGGGCGACTTTATGGAGCAGCTGGAATCGGTCAGTTTTCAAATTTTGCTCTGGTTCAATCAATATTTTTCAGGTTAATCGATTCGGAGAAGGAGAGGCCCAGCGCTACTCCGAGCACGCCGTGACGTTGTTGGACTCCCTCCTCAGTCTCAAAAGAGGCAGGGAGGTGGATCTGCTCAGAGGAGAAAGTCTTCTCTCTCTAGATACGCAGAGTCGTGTCCGCGTTCTGGCCAAATCCTATGGGTGGGTGATTTGGAAATGTGCTCTAATTCTACAGTAATACGGTTTGCTGAACTTTTGATTCAGAATCATCGTAGCGATGGCTCCTCTTTCCTTCGACGCCTGTACCCTTCCGGTGTCTTCCATTCCCTTCATCGGCCCTCCGATTCCTGAGGTGGGAAAATTTACATGCATTAACGTTATTTTCACAAACAAAACTATCTAGACCATGTTTTTAAACATGTTTCTGAAGCATGCTGTCAATTTTTCCTTAACCCGTATTACGCCCTAGCTTATGTTGACTTCAAGGCACCATTGGGGGGGGGGGGGGGCTTACGCATTGGGTCCCCTAACCCTGTCCATGCGCCCGGAACTTGTACGTATTTTTTAAAGAATATATTTGTTTGACCTAACAAATATAATTTCGGTATTTAAATGCCGCCATAATCAAAGCCATTGATCATCATATTCCCAAGAACTGATAGAAACTGTAGTTATTTGAAAAAGTTTTTTAAATCTGTAGTTATTTGAAAAGGTTAACAGTTTTTCTCGTTATAAATAAGCCCGTTTCTGCGTCTCATTATGACAGGGCTGTCTTGCTATGAAAGCTCCAATAAAGAGCGAATAAAAAAGTATTGTTTTTTTTTTAAATTGTTGAAATATTGGTGGTAATGACATTTTCTCATCTACACCCTCAATAATTCAAAAAAAAAGCGATTTTTTTTTTTAAATTTACTCCCGGGCATAGGAGGACAGATGTACTAGCGGGCCCTACGTAATTCGGTGTTTGGGTGAAAATGCTAAAAAAAAAAGTAAAGGGGCACCATTTCAATATCTTAAAATTGAAAAAAATATATTAATCAACATAGAGGACCACTTAACTTGAATAACAACATTAATAACCGTACAAATAACCGAGAATAGCGGGCGGTCAAGGGGCGGACCAACCCGCGACGCGTGTTAATTGCGCTCGGCTTATATAACCCCGTTCTGGGGCGCCGCCGATCTGGTACGGGTGCGCGCCGCAAAGGAGACGGGGCCTTGCGGCTGGCAAACGTGTCTGGAATTGCTAAAGAAACGGTTGAAATCCGGAGAATGGGCCTTTCTGCTGACAATTACACTTTTTAATTACCCAAAAACTTAAATTCCCGTTTAGAATTAGGTTTTTTTAAAAACGTAAATTGTACTTTTGAAATCAATGGGTTTTTACATGAAAATGTCGTATTTTGTTGTTGAAAATGCAGGCTAACTTATTTCTTCGTAAAAAAAAGATATTTTATTTTTTCAGGCCTGTTCCCCGTGGTTCCGTCTGGCTCTCTACGACTTCACCAAGAGCGGTCCCTCCTCGGTCTATATCCCTCGTGGCAGTCGCCTCTCCTCACTCCCCTCTCAATTGGGAGGCACCTCTCGCTTCCTCGTGACCTCCTCCAACCACGAGCCTCAACTGATGAGTGCCAACAACGCCCTGGTCGCTGTGAATGACATCCTCCCCAGTACGCCTCTTTTTATACAGGTGGGTCTCTCTCAGCCTCTCTCTCTATCAATAAATTAGAAAAATGTTTATAGTTCCAGAGTTATCATTATTGGAATTTCCCGGGGTTACGGTAGATTACTGTAATTTTCAAAAGTTATCGAATTCGTTTTATGAGCAGTCAGAACTGTGGGATATTTTCTGCTGACTGCGATATATGGCTATAATCGGGGCTGTCACGGGCCGGGCCATTTGGAAAATTTTGGTCGATCCCGGTCGGTGAAATTCTTTTTTTTTGTACGACTACTATTGACGTATATGTTAGTAACAAACATTATTAAGTAATTTAAAACAGTTTTAAGATTTATACAAAATTTAATTTTTCATACCCGGGCCGGGCCGTCCCAAAAAAATCCCTCGGCCCGGCCGGCCCGTCATTTGAGAACCCCTGTGAAACCCACAAGCGTAAATGTAAATTATGTTTTTTAATAAAAAAAGTAAACTTTAATTTGCGTAAATTATGCCCTTCTGAGTGAATAGTCGAAAAAAATTCGATTTGAATGTTTTTTTGGATTTCGAAAAATGACGGTACCCTACCGTAGTTTATTGATTTTCGCACAGGGTACGGTAATTCACTTTTTTTTTTTCAAAATTAGAAATGTTTTACTTTTAAGGGGCTGTGAAGCGGCCTTTTATTTCAGCCTAAGGCCGCTTTGTTTTTGTCAACGTAAGGCGGATTTGAGCACCCAACACAAGGCCGCTTTGTGGATGTTAATTCAAACCTTTGACTGCTAAGGTCTTTTGGGCCAACCTCAGGCCGCTTCGACGTTAAACAAGAATTAAATTTGAATGATTGAATGCCACGGCTCCAAAGTCCTCTCTCTCTCTCTCTCTCTCTCTCTCTCTCTCTCTAACCCTCTTTTTTCAGTCGTACCCCGGCCATTCAACGGAAGAGGAGTTGATCTACGTCCCATTCCCCTTTGCTTCAGAAGAAAAAGAGGACTCCCGGGCCTTTTCCAACCACCCGGCTGTGCTTTCTCTCTGCGAGAGAATCGGCCTCAACTCTCTCTGTGGCTACGTGGTGCTTCTGAGGACGAAACCATCTCCAATCACCTTTGAATCCACGGAAAATGAGGAGATTTTGAGGAAAGAGGGAGAGAAAGAGGAAGAAACGGTGGAAAAGTGTCTCCCCGAAGGCCTCTCCTTCGATGACTTTGTCCTCCTCGACTGTATCTTCGGAATCCCGCTGTTCCACGCCGCTCTGAACAAGATCATCTGCGAACGAGTCACCACGCACAATATTCTGCACGTGGAAAAGTGGGTTCAATTGTTTCGCTGTTGTAATTGGAAATTTTAGCCGGACGAATATCCAGTTTGCGAACAAGGCCGTCGTGGATATTATAGGAGAGATGCTGGAGAAGTACAACTTTGGAATCACTAAGGTGAGAACGAAGCCGCTTTGAGACTGTTCAGTTCAACATTAGGCCGCTTTGAGGCTGCCAATACCAACATAAGGCCGCTTAGAAACTCATAAATCCAACCGAAGGCCGCTTTAAGGCTGTTCTTTTCAGACCAGGGCCGCTTTGAGTATGTTAATCTCAACTTAAGGCGGCATCGAGGCTACCAAATAGTTAAATTAACTTTGAAAAGGTAATGCAAACTTTTGACCATGATTAATCGAATTTCGGGATTTCTCCTTCACAATCAGCGTTTTGTAGCTAGCGGTGAAAAAAAACTAAACAAAAATATAATATTCCCAAATTATTAATTTGGGAATGTGTGTTCATGTTAACTTGTTCCAATGTTACAGTGCTGTTACATAAAAATTCGAAATACCCAAATTTCGACAACAAAAACATTTTGACCCATTTCCAAAAAAAACACGTGTTGGTTAGAAATGTAAATCTAATCATGACTCAGGATTCATCCATTTTAACAATTTTAACGGATAATTTCAATAATTACTTTAGACATTTAAATTTGTTATTTTTTCAACACTACAAAATGTGAGTGAAGTCAGCAAATGTTGAAAATTGAAATAAATAAATTCAATGAAATAATTTCCAAAAAATTAATCAACATAGAGGACTATTTAGAAATAACCATATTAATAACCGTGCAAATAACCGACGATAGCGGGCGGTCAAGGGACGGACCAAGCCACGATGCGTGTTAATTACGCGCGGCTTATATAACCCCGTTCTGAGGTCCTGCCGATCTGGTACGGGTGCGCGCCGCAAAGGGACACGGTGGTGAAGCGGCTAATATTAGCATTGAGTGTAAATGCTAAGCAGTTAATACGGAAGATTAATTTTCACCGGCAAGAACCGAGACCTGAAAAAAAGAAATATTTCCTCAAAACAAAACATTCTAACAGCAAAACAATTTATATCCAACTTTAAGTGCTGTTTCTCGAAATTCGTATTGTGACATCGAAATGTGGACACAAATTAACATCTCCGAAAATAAATCAAAAACTTTTTCAAAAAATATTTTGATTGTGAAGTTTTATGAGCATGATGAATAACACGGTTTGTGTAAGCGGTAATAGATATTTCTAGAGTGTTTAGAAAATTCATTAAATAAATAATTGGTAAAAAAAATATATTAATCAACATAGAAAACTATTTAGTAATAACAATATTAATAACCATACAAATAGCTGACAATAGCGGGCGGTCAAGGGGCGGATCAACCCGCGACGCGTGTTAATTACGCTCGGCTTATATAACCCCGTTCTGGGGCGGCGCCGATTTCGTACGGGTGCGACCCGCAATGGCGCAGTTTTGGGGCATTGGAAGAAAGGTCAGCAGAATGGGAAGCGCGGGAAGAGAGAAAATTTGAATTCCTTAACAAATTTCAAATTTTCTCTCTCGTGCCACCCCTGCTTTAAGTAACATAATAATGTTTGTTACTAACATCTAAGTCGATCGAACTGGGGCAACTTCGGAATGAAAAAAATACAAAATTTATATAGGGTAGTTCGAAGCCTCCCTCACACCGTATGTTTTGCACAATTAGAGCTATGTTTTGCAAAAAACAGAACTTAAAAATAATGGCGTTGGAAAGAGTTACATTTCAAAATAGATTTTCAAAAAAAAAAAATAAGGCCGGCCCGCTGATCAGCCACCCATTGTCCAAGGTAAACGGGCTGTCCAAAATTTTCCAAATGATCCGGCCCGGGCCGTGAGAAAGGGTGCCTCAGGATGATTTTTTGGGCCGCAATAAATATACCATATTTATTTTTTCAGGGTTCCTTCGGTGATGCTGAGTCTCGTAAAGCCGAAGTCGTTCCGCCAGTCCGTTCGCTGGCGTTTGACTCTCGGACCAACTCCCTCTCCACCCTCTGATCCCCTCCCCTCTGTTCTAGTCGTTGATTTTTCTGTGATCCTGCTGCCTCTCCATCCACACCGGACCGCCCGTCTTTTTGCTCCCCAATTCGCTGGCGCCTGATTTATGCGTCGTCGTTTGACGCGCGTCCTTGACTGATAGCTGGCCGTTCCTCAAAACGGGCCCATTTCGCCTAATTGACCGAAGCCCTTTTCTTCCTCTCGAACTGTGATCCATTCGCTTTACTCTCCCAGGCTGTGCTACCCAAAGGTTGTTGTTTTTTAACAGGTTGTGAACGGTATTAGTTTACGTTTGAGGTTTTGTTGTATTTATGTAATAAAATGTATTTATCACAGATTGTGGGAAAAGCTCTTAGACGCAGCGGACGGGAGGCGGAATTAGAGAAAAGGCCAAATCTGATTAGGTGCATATGGACCCTTCCACGCCTTTCTGCTACACCCGGGTATCCGAGGTTTCACTTCCTTTTTTATTTTCGGGTGTTTTATTCGCTAAACCGGAGCTTTTTTTGCTACAGTACTATTAAAAAAAAACATTTGTTTTCCCGGCCTGGGCCGTGGGAAATTTGAGCGGGCCGAGTGGTCCGAGTCCGGCCCGACCAAAACTTTATGCCTTTTTTCAATGTCAAAATAACAAAAAATTGTTTTGCTAGTTTCCAAAATTTTCTCGGCCCGTCCAATTATTTTGCCATGCTTGATCCCGTTAAAGGGTGGTATTTTCGAAATTGGTCCCGGTACGAATACCTAAATTTGGAAAATTTCTCGTTCTACGAAGGATTGAGAATACTGATTTATCGCGCAGTCCTTTAAACGGAAGCCCTTTCTCCGTCCCTCGGTTTTAGAATTTTAAGAGTTATTCTTCCGTTAGATAACATCCTAATTTTCAAATACCATATAATCCTTTCCTTTGAAAAAAAGCATAAAAATAGGCTCAGTTTCAAAATTTAAGTTTGTTTTGTGAAACCGCTTTTTTCTGACTAATTTCGAAAACCACCCTTTAACATGTCGCAGAAATGTTGCTTTTAGGCCGATTCATCAGTTTTTCTTTGATAACATTTTTTCCGCTTTTGTTCCACAATCGGTTTATACACAAAATCTCCGGTTTTTGTGTGCGAAAGTGGTTGCATTAATTTTTCTCCAATCCTCGTATTTAGTTATTTATTATTTTCAAAATAGGTTTTTTTTCAATTTTCCAGTCTTTACGATCTATGCGTGCATGAACGCACTTTTTTTTAAATCTCAGGTTAAGATGAATTTTTAGGCGCGAAAAAGGAGTTTGTTTGTTTAATTTTGGACTAGTTGCACCCGAAAATTTCTGAAAAGACGCTGGATATTCGCCATGATAGATTGCTTCTGAGATTCGGAAGTTTAACTTTCTCACTCGTTTGATTTTAACGATATAACATTTTTGCCTCTTTAGTTTTTTTTTTAATGAAAATTTCATTCAAAGAACGCGGAAACCCTCCGCAACTTCTCCTAATGCCTCAGGTCGCGCCCGTGGATTACGGTGTCCCGACGGGATTTGCCCCGTTTAAGCCCATTTGATGGATGACGGATGCTACAGGTCCCCGGCGCAAAAATAAAGTCATTCGTTTTCGTCGGGAAGAAACGGTCGTTTGTCTTTATTTTGGCATGTGCTGGCATTTCTTGCAAACGGCGCGCGACGAACCGGCATTTTCCTCTCGGGACCTTACCAAACTTATCATTTTATCGATTTATTGTTATGTTATAGCAATTTAAGAAACAATTAACTAAATTAACTGTATTTTCTGCTTAAGACAATATCGAAATAGACTTTTTCAAATAATTACTTTTAAAAAATGAAAAATTTGGGTATAAATGGCCGTTTTTAGTCAGAAATCTCATAGTTGCGTAGTCCTCCCGTGGCTGCGGCCACGGAAGAGCCTCGAGTACCCCAGCTGGCACGAGACGAAACAAAAGAGCCGTCTTTATGAATAGACAGGGATCTTCTCCTTTTTCGCGCCTCTCCCGGTTCCAGGATTCTCGGATTTCACGTAAGTCTCCCTGGTTATTGAATTAACGCAGTTTGAGGCTGTTGGAGAGATCTCACTTTATGCCTCTTTCCTACTCTTTTTTTGTTTATGAGACAGTGTTTATGCGTATGTCATATTGACACGTGGCCCTCTGTTTATAGCCATTTCCATTTGCAGAGAGGAAGACTCACGTGAAAAACGACACCTTGACCATACCTGGCAACATTCGAGAATTTGAGATCCCCCGACTTTGCACTAATTATTGTCACTCGATCTCTCACTCACTCACTCACTCACTCACTCACTCACTCATTCACTCACTCACTCACTCGCTCACTCACTCACTAACTCACTCACTCGCTCAATCACTCAATCACTCACTAACTCACTCACTCACTCACTCACTCGCTCAATCACTCACTAACTAACTCACTCACTCACTCATTCACTCACTCACTCACTCGCTCACTCACTCACTAACTCACTCACTCACTCACTCACTCACTCGCTCACTTACTCACTAACTCACTCACTCACTCGCTCAATCACTCACTAACTCACTCACTAACTCACTCACTCAATCACTCACTCACTCACCAACTCACTCACTCACTCACTCACTCACTCACTCACTCACTCACTCACTCACTCACTCACTCACTCACTAACTCACTCACTCACTCACTCACTCGCTCAATCACTCACTAACTCACTCACTCACTCACTCGCTCAATCACTCACTAACTAACTCACTCACTCACTCACTCACTCATTCACTCACTCACTCACTCACTCACTCGCTCACTCACTCACTAACTCACTCACTCACTCACTCACTCACTCGCTCACTTACTCACTAACTCACTCACTCACTCGCTCAATCACTCACTAACTCACTCACTAACTCACTCACTCAATCACTCACTCACTCACCAACTCACTCACTCACTCACTCACTCACTCACTCCCTCTATGCTTCTCCCACCCTCCATCTCTCTCTCCCTCTGTTCTCTGTCCCCCAATTCCTAGTACTTCCCTTCCTCTATGACTTCCTGTCCCAAACATTCCGATGTATGCACTTGTGTGTTTCTATCGGTCGTCATCTCCTTGATTGGCCCCTCGGGGAATGCAAATCGCCCCGAATTCTGTTTACCTGCCACCAGAAGTTCGAATGTCACTCGCCCCCGTACCAGATCGGTTTGTTTGTGTCCTCCTCCCTTCTCTCTATCAAAGTCTCAAGGATTCAACGTCGAATGACTGCCCGATGAGGTGGTCATTTGGCATCCGAATGACCCCTGTTTTCCGACGTTTCGATGGCCCTCCGGCTGGGCCGATGGCGTCTTTTTGCGCCACTAATGACTCCATCCGCGCCGGTGCGACCGAATAATCCCCGGCGCCGTTTTGAAAGCAAAAATGACACCCCGGGGGGTAATCTTCGGCCGCTCTAGACCGCATTGAGGCCGTTAGTCAGTTGTCCCTCCTCCATATGTTGCTAATCCGGATCTCATTCATCGATGACCTCGTCGCCTTGTTGTTAATTGAGAGATGGACGGCGTGGCCCTCAAGTAATTGGGTAATTTGCATAGTGGGTAATGAAAGTCTCAAGGACTTGAAGGGTTTGTAGTCTTGTTTGTCTTAGAAATTGGTTATTTCAGAGTATTAACGAAAAAACACAACCACACACACACTCACACTCACTCACACTCACACTACACTCACACTCGCACAGAGAGAGACAGAGACAGACAGAGATAGAGAAAGAGGCAGAGGCAGAGACAGAGACAGAGACAGAGACAGAGACAGAGACAGAGACAGAGACAGAGACAGAGACAGAAAGAGTAAAAGAGACAAAGAGACATAGAGAGTGTCTCCCACTCATCCATCATCCTCGCGCGGTCTTCTTTCGTCCGGAGGATCTGTGCCCAATTAGGATGCGCGAAATGATAATGCACTGCCATTGTCCGCCGGCGCACTCTTCACGCAGAGCCGCGCTATTCCTAATGAACCCGCTGTGCAGCATCCACCCCGCCCAACGCCATCAAGTGCTTACCAGCTACTCTTTGAAGATTTTAAATTTGAAACACCGAACATCAAGGATTAACTGGGAAAAATACACTTTTTTTGCTAAATTTTTGAACCCCCGTCGGCAAATTTTGAAGGCTTTATGGGGGCTTTTTGAAGTTTTTATTCCACCAAAATAAGTGATTTTCAAAGTATTTTAAAGTTAAATTAAAAACATTTTTCAAGCGAAGTTCGCTAATACTAGATTTTTGTTGTTGAATGTTCTTCGGTTTCGTTTTTTTCGTTATTATTTTGGAGACGCTGTCAGTTAAAATAATTCTAAACTGTTGTATCGATTTGTGTCTCGGGGTACGGTAGGTGACCTGGTTACTGTAGTGTTGCTCAAAATTAATTGAATGTACATTTTAATTCCGAACAGTAAAATTGTACATAATCTTTTTAAAATCTTTTTTTCAAAATTTTCGTATAATAATTGCTGAATTCGTAATGTATCTTAGAAACGAAAATAAATAAATAATCGATAAAATAAATTACAAAAAAGTCGTGTGATTAAAAACATGTACGCAAATCAGCGTTGACTTCCAAATCCAGTAGGAAATACTTTCGCTTTTTTCGTTATAAGGGCGGCTTTCTTTTGAACTTTTAAACGATTGAAAAAAAATGCTATCAATCAGTTTAATACAATTGCCATAATTCAGTCGAAATTATTAAAGTGCCATATCCATTTTTTGATTCCTTTTTTCAACAAACTCTTTTTTTTCACTATTTGTTCTTAATTTGCAATTAATTTGTCATTGTCTGCGCATTTATAAACGTCATTCTTTTTCACTATCTTTCTTTGTATCATTTGTTGGAAACTATGCATTTTATGCATCCACATCGGCAAAATCCACAAATCCACACATCTATTGGGTCTCCGGAGGAAATCGGGTTGTCCTTGCCGTCTGACCAATGAGCCATTTGCAGCTAACGTTCCAGTACCCGCCTAAGTGTCCTTTCTTTTCAAATGTAGGGCTAACTTTGGTCTCGGGCCAGCCCGAAGACTGTGAATTGTCGGGCCAGCCCGGATTGCATCAAATCTTCTCTTAGCACAGGTTTTTGTGAGGTGTGAAAACCCCTGCGTAGCTATCAGTTCTGAGAGATACGGTAGTTTTATAAACAAAAAGTTTTTTGTAACCCTTTTTGTAAAGTAAATTTGTTTGTGGACTCCTTATTGTTCTCGAAATCTCCCCGGAAAAGGGCGGCTGTCGCGAAGGTCGTGACAGCCGGCTGGTGGGAATTGTCCCCCACGGCCAGGTTAACGACCCGTAAACGGCTCTTTTTCTTCGAAGCCGCTGACGACCTCAATGATGGACGCTGGGAGAGCGCATTCTTGGCATATTGCCCACAGAGAAATAATGGGACACTTGTTCTTTTCTCTAACTGTCTGGGCCTCTTTCTTCTACTCTGCTGTCTCTGTCTCTGTCTCTGTCTCTGTCTCTGTCTCTGTCTCTGTATCTGTATCTGTCTCTGTTTCTGTCTCTGTCTCTGTCTCTGTCTCTGTATCTGTATCTGTCTCTGTTTCTGTCTCTGTCTCTCTGTCTCTGTTTCTGTCTCTCTGTCTCTGTCTCTGTCTCTGTCTCTGTCTCTGTCTCTGTCTCTATCTCTGTCTCTGTCTCTGTCTCTGTCTCTGTCTCTGTCTCTGTTTCTGTCTCTGTCTCTGTCTCTGTCTCTGTCTCTGTCTCTCTGTCTCTGTCTCTGTCTCTCTGTCTCTCTGTCTCTGTCTCTATCTCTGTATCTGTCTCTGTCTCTGTCTCTGTCTCTGTCTCTGTCTCTGTCTCTGTTTCTGTCTCTGTCTCTGTCTCTGTCTCTCTGTCTCTGTCTCTGTCTCTGTCTCTGTCTCTTTCTCTGTCTGTCTCTCTCTCTCTCTCTATCTCTATCTCTTGCTCTGTCTCTCTCTCTCTAAATAATTTCCTCCCGAATTAGTATGTTGGATATCCGTCAGAACAATTACTTTTCCGTCGCCCCGACTCGTCTTTTGATGTCTCCAATTAGCTGGTCTTCTTGGCACGGCCATCGAAGCGAAAGACAGCATTCTCCTCGGAACACGCTTTATAATCACTAAACTTCTCCTTTTTCGCTCCAAAATGGACTAAAAACAACAGTACTACCCCGGGTGGGAAGTCTTGTTCTTCCGGAGGCATTTCCTCGGATCGTTTTCTTTCGCTAAGCCACTAATGGGAGCGCAATCCGTGTGGGAACCACCTACCGTAGGACGAGATGACACCTTCGGCGGAGAGACCCAGCAATTAGGCGACACGAAAATATAGATTCCTCACGGGAGACCTTGAGAGAGAGAGATAGAGAGAGAGAGACAGAGAGAGAGACAGAGAGACAGAGAGATAGAAAGACAGAGACAGAGAGACAGAGAGAGGGGGTAGAGAAATGGAGACAGAGATGGTGACCCACACAGAGACAAAAACGCAAAACCTCACTGATTAGTTGACCTACAATTGTACAATTTCGTTAAACGCCATTTCAAATCAATCGATGAACCAAACGCCCCCAAAAGCGCAAGAACTGCATCTGCAAGCTTTTCGCACGCATTTCTCCCAAAAAAGCTATGTTCTCGCGCCTTTTTTCTAGGTTACCAGCCATTTCTCGTATTATTTCTTTTCTTCCCAGATACATTTAGTTACCTAGTATTGTTCTCGTCAATCCTACTTCGGCCGAAAAGTGGTACGCCCCTTTTGTATCCGTCTTTTTGGATGTCATAATGCGAAAATTTGAATTTCAACATCAGAATACTCTCACACAGTTACGAAATTCACTGAAGTAGCATTGGCGGGACCTATATTGTTGTTTTTAGCTACTTGAGCTTTTTGCAATCGTTGTCAGCCGTAAAAATTATTTTGCTATCGATTTAATTCATAACGTTTTTTCAAGTTTGAGATTCGTTTAGAGTTATACGTCCCAAAAATCGATAACCGAATTTTTGTGTTATAGTTCTACCCCAAGTTTCAGCTTCTCTCAAAAATGGCCTCATAAATTCTAAAAAGTTTATTTTTCTTGTATGTGTTGCTTGGCTATATGTTCTCTCTGATTCAATGTATGTTCTCTCTCTCTCTCTCTCTCTCTCTCTCTCTCTCTCTTTCATCTCTCTCTAATTTTTCGTTTACGCCTGTTTCTCTCACTTTAACTTGTTTTGTTCTCAGCGTCTGGTCGGAGGCATTTCCTATCTGTCTAATTGTGTTTTTGATATTTATGTGTTTCTTTCTGACCACTATATGTCTCATCTCTCTCTCTCTCTCTCTCTCTCTCTCTCTCTCTCTCTCTCTTTCTCTCTCTCTTTTTCATAGGGTTTTCTCTCCCTTAGGTTTCAACCAGAAATTTTCAAAGTTTTGGCAGCGAACCAATTTTTGCGTGAAAATATCTTAGCTATCGTACTCAAGCTCGGCTAGAGTAACAAGCTTCAAAATTCATCAGCATTTTTTGTCATCACCGCCTAATTTTGAAGCTTTATTTTTTCTGCGGTAGTTAAGTTATTTTTCTACTAAAAATTGACTCGTTCCCAATTCCAGGGAAATTTCCTTGGAATCCTGCCGTGTCGATCAGCCGAATCTCTCCAAAACTTTTTCCATTTCGACTTTTCTTATTGGCCATCTCCCCCCACTGGCTTCTTTGTTGTCTAACCATCCTGAACCCACTCATTGGTTTATCTACATATTCTTCCATTTCTAAATTTCATTGCTCTCTAAAGAGCCATTTCTCGCCAAACTATCTCCACCCCTCCCCTTCACCCATTTTCTCTCTCCAATAAGTTCCTCCCTCTCCCTGTCTTCACCTGGCCGTCGGACGTACACATATGTGTGCTGGTGTCTTCCAGAGATAACTCAATTGCGAAGGGAATCCAGTTAGTGGTGGCAGGCGGAGGGGCGCCTGGGGAACGCCACCGCCCTCCGCCATTGTCCGCCCATAACAACCCGCGCATCTCACTATCGCCTTGTTTTTATAAGCCTTTTTGGGTAATTTTTGTTTATTCTAACTTTTCTCTCACAAATCTTTCTTTGAACACTCATATTGACCATTAGACAGCCGTTAAAACACGCCTTTTCCCCATATTTTTAATTTTTTGTTTTTGTAATTTTTGCCTTTTTTTGCCGGCTGTTAATAAGAAATTAAAATAAACTACCAAATATAACAAAAAATCCATAAAGTTAATTATTTTAAAGGGATCTAGTCCAACTCACCGATACAGTACTTCCAAATTATCATTGGCGCGCAATTACATATGATGTGCCAAATTGCCCATTATTTTTGTTGAACTATAGTTAATTTAAAAAAAAAACTATCATATAAGGTTTTTGAAAATGTAATTTTTTGTTGCCCACCCATTCCAGAAATTCAAAATTTGCATTGGGGCGCAAATGTATCCATTTTACCCATCTTTAAAATGAATTAGTTGAGTAAAATGGTGGAAATGTTGGTGAAAACAGTGGTTTTTGTTAAAATCTGTTTGTTTTCCGCTGTTTCCCGTTGAATAATGGATTGATGGGTGATTAATTGTTATCGTTGTTGGCTAAACATCAGATGTGATTGTGTGTAAAAGCCAGCTGATCCTCCCACCCCCGGCTGGAGACGACATGTTTTTATTCTTTTTTGACGCTTGACTTTAAAATTGCATTATTATTAGTGAGAAAATAAACAATATTTTAAAATTAGTGCCGAAATTCAAGATCGTTGCTTTTTGTGTTCCAACTGCTCTTTTGCAAACGGAAAATTTGGTTTAAACCCCTTTTTTCGGTTCAGAACAACTCAAATTTTTTGCCGTTGTAAATAGATTATTTCTGTGAAATTATCATTTTCTACGAAAACCACAGGCTACTGTTTAAAAACTACTATTTAAAAAAAACTAATGAAAAACGAAGAAAATCGCGCGTAAAAAGTAGATTCGACAACGGCGCCGCACCTTAACAATGCAGTACTCCAAATTAGCATTGGGGCGCGTAAACACAATTTTAAAAGAGAAAAACGCTAGTGTAACTGACAATTTGTACAAACAAAATAAAACCGGCACAATTTTATCAAAAACGTGAATTTTTTGTGAAAAAAATGTGACAATAGATAATTTCTAAACTGAACGACAAATATAACAGATAAAATTATATAAAACGATACAAAACTGATAAAAATGTGTTTGGAAAATACCAATTTTATACAGAAAAAAAATATTTATTTAAAATCGGCGCGATAGCAGAACGATACAGTACGTCAAAATTGTCATTGGAGCGCGCATATACAACCAGCGGGCTGCATTTTTAAGCATTTTTTTCACGCGCTGAAAATTGACTACAAAAATCATGTTTCCCAGAGGACAAAAATCGCTAAAAAATAAATAATTTTTCATAATTTCGTCAAATAATTAAAAGTTTAGTTGAAAATTTGTTTGGGGTCAAGCAAAATTTTGTGAATAACTTCGAAAACCTCGTAAATTTTAATTAATATTCGAGACTTTCAACAAAAAGTGCGTATTTTTCCCAGCGGGTCGTCGAGGTAGCCGTTTCCAGATCGCCATAGTGCAATCTCTCCCTTTTGTCTGAGAGCACGCATCCCGGGGAAATTGGTTTTTGTCTCTTTTCTCCCTCTCTCGCTGAAGATTTCTGCCCTCTGGCGTCTGCAGTCGTCGTCGCCTCCTAAATGCGTTGAGCGTCGTCTCTCTTTCGCATCGCTTTCCGCTCCCACGCGACTCTTCCCAAAGGAAGGCGACTCTTCTTCTTCTGTCGCTGCCACATCAGCTCCCCAGGGCCCCTTCCATTGTGCGACGGGGCTCGTTTGGCCCGCCAATCTCTTCCCCCAAACTGCAAACGTCAAATCGACACGCGTCCTCGGCGACCGACTTTTTTGCATACAGAATTACTGCTTTGGTAGTTTTGGAGTAATTTTGAGCATTAAAAATAGAAAGAAATCCAAAGAAAACTCGATTTAGAAGAAGAAACGCCCTTTGCATATAATCGTGCTCTAATGCTAATTTTAAAGTACTGTATCGGGCTGGCTTTTCAAAAATTACTAAATTTTTAAGCATTTCGCCCATTAAAGTCAATTTTCCGAAATTCACGACAGTTTAACTGAAATAATATTCGAAAGTTATGCCCACTGGGTATACATGCGTACCCCAGTGCTAATTTTAAGGTACTGTATTGATTAGCTTGATTTTATCACCTTAAATAAGTGTAGTTAATGAATTTTTCGTGTTTTTTGGGGTTGGGGGTACTTCCACTTTTCAAAACCAAAATGAGTAAAGAAAAATAGTATGTGATTGTACATAGAATTGAAAAATGCTTACAGAAATAGAAAATAATCAGTTTTTCATTAAAAAAAAACAACTTAAAAATGTTCTATTTACCAATAAAAGTAATACATTTCAAATTGTTACTGTTTAAATCATTTGCTTGAAAACATTTTCGAAAGTTTATTACAAAGCATGTCCCGCAACGAAAGCTTGCCATTAATCGCGCCTCAATTGCATTCACGTGTTTTGAATTTTGAATTTATCATTTTCCCCAAATTCAGCTTTCCGGTTTCAATTCAGGTTTTCATTTTTCGTTTCTATTTTTGAATGTGTTTAATAAATTTTATAATTTAATAAATCAATTTAAAAAGCACAGAATGACGACGGTTGTACTGGAATTCAGTCCTTTAAGTATTCCTTGCCTTTTCCGTAATCGAATCCCAATTTCCACGTTTCCTCGTGTTTTTAACACAACTTTTCGTATTTCCCCCGTTTTCTTTTCAAAATCCGGGATTTGTACTTTAGAAATATCATTTCAGTCGCTAGGGCCCTCCATTTCCAAGAGTTCTTGCGCTTTTAAACTAGATTTAAGACCGCCAGTTTGCTAAAAAGCGAACGCCGGGGCGACTATAGTTGTTCTTATCCTAAAAATCTCGCAAAATAGGCGCTCTCCCTGCTCCCCGCGGTCCCATTATCTTCTTCTCCCTTCAGACGTCACTCAACCCATCAAATCTCGCTTCTTCGCTTGCTCAAAAAAGGCTTCTTTAATGTCATGTTGTGTCTCTGGCTCTCTGTTTCTCTCTCTCTCTATCTGTCTCTCTCTGCATATTCATGGAATTCTTTCCGTAACACGGAATAATTAGAATATTACAGTAGCAGCAGTATTATGATTGGACGACACCTATAATTAGAATTTCCAGTTTCCTCCGCGGTTTCGTTCATTTCTCTTTACTCTCCCAGCTGGCTGGTTGGTTGGTCACCTCTCTAACACTTCTCTCTCTCTCTCTCTCACTCTCTCTCTCTCTCTCTCTCTCCACTACCTCTGTTATATTTCTCTCTATATCCCCCTATTTCTCTTACCGTTTCGGCATTCGCCCAATGAAAGAACCCGGTTACTGCGTTTTAATTCGAAAATAACCAAATTTTCTAGTATTTCATAGTATTACATGTCCATTTTCCCTACAAAAAATAGCGTTCGCTGCTAGACCAATCTCGAAACCATCCTTTAACCTGTCGCATCTTTGAAGTGTGTTCTAGTGAGGTAATCGTGTCATCCTGGTTTTACAGAGTGTTCTTTCGGTTTTCGTGCCGGGAACCATGCTACCAGTTTTCGATTTGTTTGATTTCCGTTGATGCAAACATGGAAAATCGCGTTTTTATTATTCAAAACTCCCATTTTCTCTAGTTTTTGCAATACAATAAAATAAAAAAGCGCACAAAAATGCCAGTAATTTTACGCGAATACGTTGAAAATACCGATTTCTGCACGGGTTTTCGTTGAAAATGCCAATTGCCGCAGGATTTTAAGTCAAATTTTCCGATTTTCAGAGGTTTTTGCTTTTAAAATCGTCAATCAATACGTGTTTTTGACCATCTCAAAATCGCGTCGTTGCTTTGATAAAATTTGTGGATTTTTTTCTGTTTTAAACGATAAAAACAATTGTTAAAGGTTGTTTTTCACCCCTAAAACGCACCGAAACTCAATTTTCTGATGTAATTAAAGTTCAACACTAATTTTGAACTAACAACACGCGAAATACAACGAAATTATCATAATTTCGTTTAACTTTTGTTGTTTTTCTTTGCAAAATACTCCCGAAATTCCTTTGCCTCGTTTTCTCCGGAGAGCCACCCGTCTGTCACTATGATCGCCCCCCTCGCCCCCAAAAGTACCGTAGTCTGTGTGGAATTTATGGCTTGTTTATGCCATGGTAGCTCGGCTACTGGATTTCCGAAGCCTTGCCCTCCGTTTCCTACTGTTTCGCCGAAAAAACAATGGCTGCCCCCCGTGGAAATTGAGCCTTATTAACATATCGCGTTGGCATGTTTTTGTTTCTCTCACTGTTTCTCTGATTGCTTTGTTTCGTTTTTTTACTCTTGTAAAGATGTCTTTTCTTCATTTTGTTTAAATATAGCTTTAATAATTTACAATTTCTAGGCCTTGCGATGGAGACGTCGCCCCCGTGGTCCGACGTCCTCGAAAAGGACTTCGACAAGTCCTTCGTTGCCCTCGACCTCCTTTTGGGGGAAATCGACAGCGACCAGGTAGGATTTTTGTAAATACAGTTTAATAATAAACAAAAATAAACAAAACTTTCTGAATATTGGTTAAAATAGACGTTTCGGTGTTTTCCTAGCTTGCCAACCGACTTTCATTGGTCTAAAGCTAACACAACATACAACTAAAGATTCAAAGGAGTAGATTTTTGTTTTTAATAAGCTGCTTAATTAAATTTAACCATGTGTTGACTTTCTTCTTTCTTGAAAAATCTCATGCTACTACAGAGTGATCTGGGTAAGTGATGGGTAAGACGATTCGATCCATAGTTTCCACACAAAATCCTTGGAATTTTGTTTGCATTTGTTATGTAAACCAATGCATTTGTGCCGGGGTTTTCAAATGACGGGCCGGGCCGAGGGATTTTTTTGGGACGGCCCGGCCCTGCCCGGTCGGCCCGGTTATGAAAAATTAAATTTTAAATTTTGTGTAAAGGGGTACAATAATTTTTTAAACTGTTTTAAATTACGTAATAATGTTTGTTACTAACATATACGTCAATATTAGTCGTACAAAAATGAATGTCACCGACCGGGATCGAACCCTGGTCGTGTGGGTGGCAATCTGACTGGGTGGTCCAAGGAAAACAAGCCGACCGAGCCGGACCGACCAAAATTTTTCAACTGGCCCGGTCCGGCCCGTGAGAACCCCGATTTATGCCACTTCGACTGGGACGTCGGGTGGGGGGTCTCGCGTATGATTAGTGCTCTAAATTTTCCACTTTTTTGCGGTATTTGAAATCCGGTCTTTCTTGTGATCACTGCGTTTATGGAATGCCGAATACCAGGAAGTCTGGGCGGAGACGCGTCTGCCACTCGGCTGACAATGTGATTAGGGACTCTTTTTGGAGAGCTGAAATGACGAAAAACCAAACAATTCGATATTGTGGAAGGGTAGTGTTAGAGCACAAAGAATTTAGGAAGAATGTTTTTGTGTTGCGGCGTCAAAGTGTTGTTAGTGTTGGTGGAACCCTGGAATTTCTAGCAAAAGTTTGACTGGATAGGGAGGTTTTTTCTAAGCTATTTTGGTTTAAAGATGAGGTGACGTCTCGAAATTGCCAAAATAATCAATAAAAAACGTAAGGTACTTCCTTTCGCAATTCAATTTTTCCAGGTGGAAATCACCTACGAGGGCCGGCAGAAAATGACGGCATTGAGTGCCTGCTTTGCGCAGTTGATGCACAAGGCTCAGTCCATGCAGCATTCGATTGGTCGCCAGGAAAAGGTGGGTTACAGTATTTTGTAGGGAAAACAACTTTTTTTTTTTAGGAATTGACCATGTTGCGGGCGGATATCTGCGAATCGAGGGCGATGCAACAGGCGAAGGAGAAGGAGGCACAGCAGTTGATGCTACAGGTGGAGGGTTACGGTAGTAGGAGTACTGTAGAATTTGTTCAGGTGCACAGTTTGCAGTGCCAGCTGCATGCGAAGACGGCGCCTCACGAGTCGGATATCATCAAGAAGAAATTGGTTAGTTTTAAAAAAAAATTGGAAAAATCGAATCGGCACGTAGCAAAGGAGAAAATCAATTTTTAAAGGACTAAGTACCCGTGAAGGTTAAAGGACTGCTGCCTTCAAATATGGGTCTAAAAAAAGAAACAAGCGCAATTTTTTCTTTAAGAATTTAGTTTTTTTCTGTTGTTGAAAGAGTACAATAATTCGTATTTTGTACTGGACAGTTTGACCATATTTTTTCGCAGTGAATTTGAGATTTTTCGATTTTTCTGCATGGTTAAGGTAGATTTCTTGGTTACAGTCGATTTGCGCAAACTGGTTTCGAAATGAAGCAAAGTGGGATTTTTCATTTTGAAAATACGAAAGAAAGTGCTTTTTTTTGGCTTTTCGTCAAATAAGAAGGCTTTTGAATAATTGACATTCAATGGTTATTCTAAGAACGTTCTCAACAATTTAGGAAAATTGGTAAAAAATGGGTTAAAAATGTTACGAAAAAATATGTTTTTAATGAATTTGCGAAATAACTATATTTTTATAACGGCATGTCTCTGATACGTAGAAAGTGTTGGGTTGAATATATTTTTATCGAAACTTGTTTTTTTAATATTAAGATTTTTGAATGCTCAAGCCCTATTAATCGCATCTGGGAATTAATTCTGCCCAAACCCCTAATTTCTCTGTCGTCAAAGTGTCTTTGTTTCTCCGCGACCCACTGTTGCGGGGGTAGAACGCCCGTTTATTGGATTCTCCGAAAAATAACGGAGGAATTTAATTCGTTTAGCTTGCACTAATAGGATCAGTGGGCCTCAGACGGCGCCGCCAAAACACGGGCACCGAACGCCGCCTGTCGGATGGGGGTTTCAGACATTTGTATTTTTCTTTTGATTTAAAATTTTTTATTTCAATCATTTTGTATTTAGGAGAGTGAGATCGTTTCGTTCCGGGAGGAGATCCTGCCTTCGCTGCGTGCCGAGTGCGAGTTGGAGCTGTTGAGGAAGGACTGGGAGCGGCAGCGTCGGCTCGTCTCCGCCCTCGAGACGGAGGTCTTCGGCGCCAGGTTGGCTGCCAAGTACTTGGACAAGGTGGGTTTTATTTTAAACGACTGGCTTCTATAAAACACTCGTTGACCTGGCTCCGATTTGGTATAAGTTTCACTTACGGACAGTATGAATATCATTTGACTAATCCTATTGTTCAGGAATTGGCGGGTCGGATACAGCAGATCCAGCTGTTGGGCAGGAACATGAGGGGAGTGGAGCACGACAGACTGTGGAACCAGCTGGAGGCCGAGATCCATCTTCACAGACACAAGACCGTCATCAGGGCATGCAGGTAGTGTATTTTTCGGACAATTTTATCGGATTTCTGTCCTTACTGCATCTGTTGAGCTCCAAACATACCATTTATGTTGGGTTCTACCGTAATAAGCACCAGGCTGGTGTAATTTTTCCACGGCATTGCCCATCTGTTCTTTAGAAAAATGCCAGCTGGATCCTTTCCTTTAAAGGGAACATCAGGGAGGGTTCCTCTCGCATGCAAATCATATGCTTATGAGGATTTGGTAAACATTCTCTGAAGAACCGTTTCTTGGAACGGTGTTGGAAAATAACATTTCAATTGAAATGGCGCAATTAGTATACGGCTCATTTCCGTTATGAAAGGTGATGGTCGCTTTAACAAAAGTTTTGACATATTCTGAACATCAAAAATCGAAAAAAAAACTGATTCAGTTTACAATATATCAAGGACAGCTTCAACAGACGAGTTGTTGTCGAAAACAGACTTTTATTGAGACTTTAGCTGTACTATAATAGATTATTGTGCAATTTTTTGGTAACAAACTAATCTATTTGAAGGTGGAAAACATAAAAGTGGAATTTTGTTTCTAAAGATGGATCTACTTAGACGGAGTTTTTGGCGACCAATGAAAATTGCTCCGAGTTATATTTCAATTTATCAATTAAAAAAATTTTTTTTTGATAGATTTTGATGTGGGTCAGTGTACATTAGGGTTTCCTACTTGAAATTGGTAAATCGATCACTCCCCGCGTTGTATCACGTTTGCCAGACAGTCCTTTCTTCTCCTCCTTGATATGGGATCGAATTTCAAATATTCCTTAAAATCCTAGTATCTAATATCTTTTTTTTTCAGGGGTCGCGGTAGCACGAAAGGCCTGGCCACGCCTCCGCGCCAAGACTCGGCGAAGACGCGTCACCGCCTGCGCCAGACGCGACAGGTCACTTTGCCCAAAATGCCTCACGAAGGCCTTGGTATCTCCATTACGGTATGAAATTGGGCCATATGGAGTGATTTTTGTGATTTCAGGGAGGAGTGGAGCATGCGCTGCCGATCATCATCTCGGAGATTCAGCCAGGACAGCCGGCTGACAGATGTGGACACCTCTTTGTAAGGATTATGGAAATATTCAGCGAATTGTGTGGTTTCCCAGGTCGGAGATGCTATTCTTTCTGTGAACGGCTATGATCTGTCGAATGCGAAGCACCAGGAGGCGGTGGATGTGTTGAGCAGTCAGCAAGGAGACCTGCACATGGAGGTGCTTTTCATCCACCCGGACGTCGATTCAGACGACGAAGGCGCCGTCATGCTCGAAGACTCGGATGGATCCATGTGAGTTTTCCGGACCGGCCCGGAATTTTTGCGTCAACTTATGGTTAATACGCGCTAATTTAGCGCAAGGGTGATAGAATACTGGCGCTAATTTAGCGCCAGTATTCTAGAAATTGAAAGTCGCCGAATTGCGCTGAAATGGTATTTACTCCCAAATCTGCTTGAAAATTTTGTGCCGAAGTTTCGATGTTGTTCTTCGAGTTTTGGAGCAGAAAAAAAACGAAGACAGCGGGTACTGTAGGTACCCTCAGGTTACGGTATTATAATTTAACGTCACCAAAAGGGCATGACTAACTGTGATTTTTTTTTTTATTTCTGAAAAAAGAAACCTTCAAAAATCGCCTGAAAGACACGTTAAGAAGGTCAAAAATTTTGTGGTCTTGTTAGTTAAAAAACCCAAATTCCGTGTAATATTTGGCATTGCAGTTTAAAATCAAAAATTGGAAGCTGCTGCTGCGTTTCTAAAAAGTTCATTTGTGTAAAAAAAACAGTGAAAAGATTGTCCAAAAATGTGTTGGATGTGTGTTTCTACCGTTCATGTTTACCTTTTTTCATCGATTTTAGTACTGCACGGTTCTAAGTTTATTTAAATTGACTTATTATATTAACCAGGAACGCGCAGCGCGTTAAATTCCATGCATTTACGAAGTTTTTTGTTAAGACAATTTCAAAACAACAACCTAATTTTCAGGTATAACATGTACAACAACGCGGCCGAGGAGCCGTCGTCGAGTCGTTCTTCGACGGCCTCCCAGCAAACTTCCGAGAACAGCGACACGAAGAGCGTCTAGCCTCGTTCGTGCCCCCGGGTATTCTCAAATGCATCGCCCCTGTGCCCTCCTGCTCACTTTCTCTGTGCATCGAACTAGTCCTTTCACCAAACAGAAAAGAAGAGATTCCGCGAGACCCGATTCTCACACGTGTAGCCCCTGTCTATCTCGCCTCTCTCCGTTTTATCGATCTCCGGCGCTGAGTAGTGTCTTCTTTTTGTACAGTTCAACCGTTATTTGTTTATATGTGTACAATAAAGTTTTATCGATTTTTAAAACGCTCAATTTTCTGTGAATATTTTACTTCGCTATAGAATCTGAACAACAATCTTTGAATTTCTGAATGTGATATGGAATAGGCTGAGATGTGATGTGGATAGGCGGTTCAGGCGACAGCCCTGGGGGCAGCGTTGAGCTCATTGAATCTGAAATTGTTTTATAAATAAAATTAGAAGAAAATAATGTACATTAACGTGTTGAACCAGTTGAGGAAGACGGAGGCGATTCTCGATGCGACATCCGGCGGCAGGGGAAGGCGTCCGAGCTGAAATCAGAATGTTCAATTGACGTACACAACCTTAAATTCGATTGAAATTGGGTAAATCCTATTTTCAAACTTTAAACTTTACCAACTTTATTATACCGATTTATACACAAATAAATTTTTTTCAATTTCTACCCGGGCTGGGCCGGCTCGTCATTTGAGAACCCCGGGGTGATCCATGCAAACCCCCTAAACGAGGTTTGGGACCCCGCACTTCATATAAATGCATTGGACCCTAACTTTGGGTCCCTAGCGCTGTAACAATATGCTTCCGTGAAATGCAATTTCCATTTAACGCCTGTAGCGGCAAGGGCGCCGCGGCTTTGGAAGAGCCATCTGGACAGGTGCGAACGGCGCGCCGGTAGCTCAGTGGTAGAGCATCCGACTGCAGTTGTTGAGGTCGCGGGTTCGAGTCCCGCCTGGTGCATTGTCTTTGCGAGTACCTCTGTGACCAATCACGTTTAGGGCAACGTGATTCGCCATCTAGTCAGTCAGCCATCTCAGCTGCATCCATATACACACCTGTACATCAAATTGCTTCGACAGGGCGCCCAGCGTGGAAATTCCATTGGTTCTGAAGATTTCGCCGAGCATCTTGCTATCAATCATGCCACAGGTGACTAGGAGGAGCCTGAAACTTTTTTGTCATTGTTTTCCCCACAATACGAAAAACCCACTCTTCGATGGGGGTTTCTCTGGTCCAGGCGTTCATGTGGGGGACCACTTGGCTCATTTCTGGCTGCAGTCGCACACGGTCCTCCTCAGCCTTCGCGGCGGCCATCACACGGGAGTAGGCCTCATCGCCGTTTACCTAAAAGACACATTTGAGTTGCAACATATTAAGTTTGGGACACCGTCTCTCTCTCTCCCTCTCTCTCTCTCTCTCTCTCTCTCTCTCTCTCTCCCTCTCTCTCTCTCTCTGTCTCTAACTCACATAAATAACACGAACTGAGCTGGTCGTCGGCTGCTCCAAAATCTCCTCCTTCACCTCCTGTTTAATCGCTATCGATGATCTCGTATCGTACTGAGGCAGGGGCGCCAGGATGAATTCTGAAATAATCGATAGATTTTTCAAATAATCAATAGCTAAATGTAAATCAATCGATAACTCACTCCCCCCTCCGCTCGGGACCACGTGGAATTTCACGCCCTCTTTGTGGATGTCGCGCAGAGGCACTTGACAAACTTTGAGCTCCATTGATTTTTCGGCGATCGATCGATCACTGAAATTTACTATATTAACGGGTGTAAAAACCGTGCGGCACTTGCACAGTTTACCGAAAAAGCGCGCGACAACTTGCATATTCAAACTAAAACCGTGCGGAAAATGACAGTATCCGCAAATATGCCGATTTCAACGAATTAAAACTTTTCCCTAAGTGATTATACAAAAGAGGTAAATGACAAAAGATTTTTTCCCAAGCGCCTTAACCTATTCACGAAAATAGTCGTAAGAAAATTAACAAACGATAAGTGACTTAACGACATGATCTTAAACGCTTTAACCCATAAATTAACAAATCATAAGTAATTTAAACGACCTAAAATCCTTAAGGCTTTATTATTGCAGTATATATGTTCCAAACGAAGAGAAATGAAACAGAAAAATCTTCATAAAGAATTTGAAAAAAAAGAGTTTAAAATGAAAATGTGTCAAGGGCTGTCTTGGTCCTCGCTTTTTCTAAGCGCCTTCAGCGGCCCCTCGCACCCGTACGAGATCGGCGCCGCCGCGCAAGAACGGGCTTATGTAAGCCGCGCGTAATTAGCCGTCATCGCGAGTTGGTCCGCCCCTGGACCACTCGCTATTGTCGGTTATTAATCTATTATTGAGTAATGTAATTGTTGTCTGTTACAAAACATTATCAATGTTGTCTGTTACAATATATTATAGAAATATGTGGATTATATTTTTAAGCTTTTTTAAAAATAATATTTTACATACGGAATTGTTTTGAGGAAAAAAATCATCCAGTCCAAATCATTTTTAGTTTAGTTTTTGAAAAATACATCATGCAATCTGATCTGACATCATTATCATTATATGTTATATTATATCATAGTGCGGTTATATCATTCGTCCAAAACCTAGCCCAAAATAGCAGTTCTAGCATACTTGTTAACGGACGAAAAGTCCCTATTAAAGTTGGTCGCGGAGTCCGTCAGGGAGATTGTCTCTCACCCAGACTGTTCACAGCCGTACTAGCGGAAGTTTTTCGCAGTATGAAATGGGACAGAAAGGGAATTAACATTAACGGAAAATTCCTTAGCCACCTGTTATATGCCGATGATGCAGTACTAATATCTCACGATTCTAGGCAAATTCAGGGTATGGTGAAGGAATTAGAACGTGGACTAGCTAAGGTAGGACTTCAAGTCAATGGTACAAAAACTTCATTCATTCCATTCATTCATTCATTCCCCCGCGTGCGGTCGTCTCTCCTTCCACTGCTGGTTGGTCGAATAGTGAATCCCCGATTGAAGCCTTGGACAAGCATTCGGGTATAGTCCATGAAGACAAATGTCACCATAAGCCTTGCCACCCTAAACTGTCAAAGCCTACGTACCGACAAACGTCTACAAACCCTCGAAGAAGCCCTCGAAAATGTCAACTTGGATGTGTGTGCCCTCACAGAAGTCAAAAGAGATGGAAATGGAACAACTGTGCTCAACAAGTCAAAATCAAACCTATATTATACTGGAAACGGAAAACACAATGGAGTAGGGTTCCTTGTGAAGTCTCATTTCAACAAGCAAGTACGGAGGTTTGAGCCAATCAACGACAGAATATGTTACCTGGATGTGGAAATGGAGAGAGTTCTATTGAGAATCGTGTGTGTATATTTACCAACTACTTCCTACACTGATGCAGAATATAACAATTATCTCGCCCAAATAGAACAAATCATCAACAAAAAGGAACCCGGGAAACCTCTCCAAATAGTTGTTGCTGGAGACTTTAATGCACAACCAGGCAAGCGATTAACAGTGAATGAAGCATCTATGGGAATGTATGGCTATGGAGATCGAAATGAAAGAGGAGAAACGCTGATAGACTGGTGCGAGAGAAATGGATTAAAAGTGGCGAACTCTTTCTCTAAAAGACGTGAAGGAAGAAAATGGACTTGGAGATCTCCAAATGGAACAACTTATCGAGAATACGACCTATTCCTTGTGACAAAAGCGTGCCACAGCAGATCAGTCGATGTTGTGAATCAGTTCAACTACGGAAGTGACCATCGTTTGGTGAGATGTATCTTAGACGTGGAGTGGAAAGGCCGACGATGGGGAAAGAAATCATGTATAAGAACAGTGGACTGGAACATATACAAGGCTGAGCTGGAATTAAAGAATGTACCTCTCAATGTCATGAATAATGCACAACTATACGAAGAAACAGCAAATACAATGAGGGAATGTTTGTCGGAAGCCACGAATTGGATGCCTAAAGAATCTCGGTTTGGTAATGCTACAAAACAACTATTCCAAACAAGGAGACAATTTTTAACAAGACAAGATCCCCAGGGCAAAGTTCAATTGGTTCAGACAAACAAACTCCTTAGAATTCAAATTGCCGAAGATCTAGATAAGTATCACCTGTCCCTGTATAAGACCAATATTCTTACTAACAAACGGAGACAAAAAGAACAGACAACTCGCACTAATCTTACAGCAACTCGAAAGCAAGATGGCACACTCACAAAAGATAGTACTGAACTGATGCACGAGATACAAAAATTTTACAACAATCTTTTTAAATCGAATAACGCAAATGTCACACAACAAGGCCCAATAGACCAAGTACCTGAAATTACCATCGAGGAGTTTCAATGGAACCTTTGTAATTTAAAGAGAAACGTTGCCCCCGGACAGGATAGAGTGTGTACAGAAATGATATTGAAAGCCAATCACGAAGTGAAAGAAAGAATACGCTCTATTCTGAATGAGTGTCTCCGCAGTGGAATTGTCCCAAACAACATGTGTCATTCTGTTATCTCCCTTATATTCAAATCTGGCGATCCCCATCAACTGGCAAATTTCCGTCCAATTGCAGTGTCCTCCACACTTCTCAAGCTATTGGTCCGCACTATACACCGAAGGATAGAATTATTGCTAGAAAGTAATCAAACAAGTGTACAAGCTGGGTTTCGCAAAAACTTCTCAACAAATGACCATATCCTCACACTGAAACAGCTGATAGACAAGTGTTATTCCCACAACTTGCAAATTTTCTTGATTTTCGTTGATTTCGCCAAGGCCTATGACAGTATTGAACACGAAGCGGTGTGGACGAGTCTCGAAAGACAAGGAGTCAATAGACAATACATCAATATTCTGAAGTACATTTATCATGCTGGTCAAACTAAAATCAAAGTAGGAGAAGATGAAGTTCAAATAGAAGTGAAGAAAGGTGTCCGTCAAGGCTGCCCTCTTTCCCCTGTCATATTTAACGCTGTGCTGGAGACGGTTATGAGAAGGCTCGAATGGGAGGATAAAGGAATTAACATCAATGGAAGAAATCTGACACACCTATGCTACGCTGATGATGTCGCCCTTATTGCAAAATCCCCTCAAATGGCACAACAAATGATAGACGATTTAGTACAAGAAGCGAAAACAGTTGGATTGCGAATTAATCAAAAGAAGACTGTAGCAATGTCAAACCTCAGAGAAAGTCCTCTCAAATTAGATGGAACAAATTTAAAATTCGTCGATCAATTCGTATATCTCGGGCGAAGTCTCAGTTTCAAGCATGACGATAGCAAAGAAATAACACGAAGGATCCAATCTGGGTGGTGTGCATTCAACCGCCACAGAAAGTTCCTAGTGCAACGGTCCATTGACATAAAACGAAGGCGCAAAGTGTTTAATATCGCAGTTCTTCCAGCATTCCTTTACGCATGCGAGACTTGGGCTCTTACGAAGAAGGACAAAAAGAAACTGAGAAGTGTTCAACGCCGAATGGAGAGGGCAATGACTCATAGACAATTGCAAGATAGAATACCTCATGCACAAATAAGAAGAGAAACCCAAGTGAAAGACGTTCTCAAAGAGGCCTCAAAGCGGAAAATGAAATGGGCAAAGAAACTGGCTTGTTGTGGTGATGGGAGATGGACAAAAGACCTCATTGAGTGGTACCCACGAGAGAAGAAACGAAGAGGAGGAAGGCAGTATACTGAATGGGCTGACGATTTGAAGGAGGCTGCTGAGAGACTTGGGAGACAAGGCGTGACCTGGGCGACGATAGCAAGGACAGAAAAGGCTTTATGGCAGCAGATGTCTTCCCTGCGCTACGACTTGTGATAAAAATCAGTAGCGATACAGGAATAAAGATAGATAGATAGATAGATAGACAAAAACTTTGGGAATGACCACTAAGCCTGGGGACGTCACAGTAGGTGGGAAAACCGTTAACCTAGTCAGCAAAGTTATCTACCTTGGAGTAGAAGTGTCCCTAGATGGAAAACAGCGGGGGGAAGTTCAAAGGCGCATTAGAGCAGGTTTCTTCGCTTTCAACCGATATAGAGATCTCTTCAAAAACAGGACTGTTCCCCGACAAGTCAAACAAAAGTTATTCCACTCATGCGTCCTCCCTGCGCTTACATATGCGGCTGAAACCTGGGCAGTAACCAAGGCCTCTCTTAACAATTTAGCGGTAGCTCAGCGACGCATGGAGAGGGTTATGATTGGGGTTTCTCTGCTAGACCGTCGCGCGAACGAGTGGGTTCGGGAGAGAACAAAGCTAAAGGACGTTGTGACGGAGTGTATTAAGAGAAAATACGTGTGGTGTCAGCGGTTGGCAGAGATGGAGAACTGGAGATGGGCTAAGGTGCTGACTGAGTGGCACCCACGCGGACCGAAGCGAGGAAGAGGAAAGCCTAGAGTTCGCTGGAGAGACGAGTTCGTGACCAAGATAGGTCCCCACTTCCTACGAGCAGCAAGTGACAAGAAGACTTGGAAGGAGAGAATCGTGGCGCTGCATAGTTGATCTATAGAGTACACAGCGAATAAATTAAATTAAATAAAAAAATCATGCAATATGCATAAAAAAGCTACCTGTGGGGTCCTTTTTGCGCGACCCCCACAATAAAAAAGCAGACGCGTGGGGCGATTCCCAATTTTTTCTCATGGCCCGGGCCATTTGAAAAATTTTGGTCACCAAATTTAATTTTTATACCCAAGCCGCCCAAAAAAAAAACCCTCGGCCCGGCCCGTCATTTGAGAACCCCGCCCCAAACAGGAAATTGGGCTGGGCGCGACCCCCTCAGCCGAAAATCCCGGTCAATGTTTTTCTATGGCGAAAACCTAACATATTATTGAGGTAACCATGATTCTAAAAAGAAGGTCCGGCCCGCGGGTTGAACCGGGCCGGGCCGAGAAAAGTGTCGGCCCGGTTTGTACACTTGTCTAATGAACAAATTTTTAAATCGAATTTTTTTTTAGCTCACGGCAGTTTTTTAAACCCTGAAAACACTTTCATAATACTTCTATTACACATTTAAACTAATTTTAAATTAGCAAAAATCAAGTGTCCCGACCGGGATCGAACCTTGGCCGTGTGGGTGACAGTTTCACTAGGTGGTCTGAGTAGACGGGCCGAAGCGGGCCGGGCCGAGGATTTTTTTCAAGTCGGCCCGGCCCGTGAGAACCATGACCATCAAGAAACGTGAGAACGTGAGAACCAAAAACGGCCTTAATGCAGCAGCCGTGCGATACTCAGGCGGAAATAGTGTGCGAACCGCGCAGACGCAGAGAAAAAGCGGCTTTTAGTAGCCGATGCTCGTTTGGCGACAGCTATATGGAGGTAACTACGCAAACCTTGTTTTTAAAAACCCACTTCTTGTCACAAATCGCAAAACTGAGACGAAGGCGTCGGTTGTGTTTGATATCGCAGGAGTTTCTACAGTAGAAGGCTATTTTGACGACCTCCGGGACGGGATAAACGACGAAACCGCTGCCCCTCTCGGGAGGCAGCGGAATGGAAGTGTCGGTGGCCGTCAGGAGGAATTGCTCGATAGGCGTGGAATATCCTGAAAAAAAAACGCCCAAAAAGTGTCAATAGGGCATGGAAACTTACGGAACGTGTGGCGGTGATTCGGACAGCGGGTTACCGGTTTGTCGGGGTGGGAATGGGAGAGTACCTGGAAGAGAAGAATTGAGAGAGAGAGAGAGAGAGAGAGAGAGAGAGAGAGAGAGAGAGAGAGAGACATACCTTGACCCTCAACATGGCGGCGGTGGCCTTACACGCGCTTCCCAAGTAGATGTTGAAGGGGATGGTGTAGTGATCACGACAGAAAACGAAATACTCTGCGTTTACGTTCTCTTTGACCTGAAAATTTGGTTTTTAATAAACACAGACCAAATCCTTCATCGAAAAAAACAATTTCCCCATGCAATTTGTCAATAACAGCGGATTGCCGCACGGTTTGGGATAGCAATGAAAATGACAAATGTTGATTGATTTGACGTCGAAACAGGCACCCTTTTCCCGTAACAATCAATTTGAGCACGCACAAAACACCAGGGCACTCGAACAGAAAAACCTATGCGAAAATCGACAGTTTTCAGAAAAACCGTGCGGCAATCGGCAATTTTTATCGGCAAGTTTTAGAGATAACAGTGCAACATTTGGCTGTTATTTTATTAGTGCGACAAAAAGCGGTTTTTTTTCGGTATTTCGGATAGGATACGGCAATTAGCAATTTTCGGGGAAAACATGTGGCAATCTTTAGAAAATCGTGCTTTTTGGGATGGCCCGGGTATAAAAAATAAAATTTTAAATTTTGTATAAATCGGTAGAATTTTTTTTAACTTCGTTCAATAACTTAATAATGTTTGTTACTAAGTCAATATTAGTCGTCAAAAAATAATGTCACCGACCGGGATCGTACGCTGGTCGTGTGGGTAGCAATCTGACTGGGTGGTCCTGGGTAAACGGGCCGACCAAAATTTTTCCAAACGGCCCGGCCCGTGAGAAACCCCGGGGGGTACGCACTCATAAGGGAAAGAGCGCTGCAATTGGCTATTTTCACGAAAACCCAAAGGAAAATGAATAAGTGTGAGAAAAACCGTGCGTAATCGGCAGATTGCCGGAAAACTGCGCCAACAGTCAGAATTACGCGAATTTGAGCCCTACTGACACCCGGCTGCCAGGAATTACAGAGAGAAAAACTCGAAAACTCACTCCACCGACGTAGTCCAAATTCTTAGATGACTTTTCCTGTGGAAGAAGGACGACACGAAGCGGCCAATCTTGAGAGACCTGGAGAGCCGTGGGAGGTGCCGCAAGAGGTACCGCGAGAGATGCTGCCAGGGGTACCGCGGGAGGTGCCGCGGGAGAAGGTACAGGGGGTAACGTGAGGGACACCACGATCGAACTCTGGAAAAAGCGGATTTTCTCACAGATTTCTGCCAATATCCCCACCACAGGCTCATTCTTCACTTCACGCTTTGGAGGAGGACCAGTTTCCAGAGAGGAGAGCTGGGAACGAGGTTTGGGAGTGCTGCTGAGGATCTAACAAAAAAGAGCAAATTTTACAAAACTCTGAAAATAAACACCACTGGAGGCCTCTTCCTTTGCGAGCGGGGTTTGATACTCAGTCCGGGGGTGCTCAGGTGCGTGGGCGAAGGAGCCACCTGGGCGGGAGTTTGCAGGACCAGTTTCTGTCTCTTCGGCCTGAAAAAAAAGAGTTAAATTTCGACAATGAGCCAGTCAAAATTTGTTGGCATTTTTCAAAAACTTGGTGGTAGAGTTTTGCCTACAGGGCCCGCCAATCCCACCTTGGCGATTCTAAGAAAAGAGTCAAATTATTCTGGTGTTGATACTCAAATTACTACGTTATAACAATAATATACAATATACAATACAATATTTACTCCCGAATCACGGCTGGATCACCAGAGTAGATCTTGAGCGGGTATTATCGCTCTGCCGGCGGATCCCAGTGCTTTCTTGTGTAGGTAGACATTGAGCAGGAGCTTCAGTAGTCGATCACACCAACAGCAACTGGGAGTAGTGTCGATGACGGTCCCTCCTTGACGAGGTTCTGGGCCGGATTCAGCTAGTCGGCGGAGCGAATAACCGACCGCTCGGTGGTGAAGATTTAGCGTGAATGTTATAACATCAAATCTCTAAAAAAAAAGGGCGTGGCCTTTTTTGACTCATATAAGATTGACGATGAGTACAACTTTAATTAGTTCAAATGGGAAATACCAGTAATTAAAACAATAAAGCGTCGTTTAAAAGTATAATTAGGATTATAAACGCTTTTGTACAAACTTCAGTTTTCCATGTTATAACTCTGGTTGACATTTTTCTGGACCCGGCCCGCTTCGGTGCCAGCCAGAATGAAAGAACTATAGGTCTTGTTTGTTGGCCATCTTCTAGCAGTTTTTCCAGTATAGTTGCCAAATTAGCATAGTTCTTGCAGTTTTGGCCTAGGTATTGTGAAAAAAAGCATACTACGTAGGTGGTCTACGGGGGTTTCGTGACGACTAGGTGTCAATAGGGCTAAAATACCACTTTGATGACCACTGACGCGCCCTCCATTTGTCAAAAAAAAATTTTTGAATAAACGAGCTTTCCAATTGGTTACTTCAAAAACAGAACTGGAGATTTTCCAACCCCTTCTCCTGTTTCTGAAAATGGGTAAAAAGTCCGCGCCACGAAAGGCGCTGGCATTTTGCCAAAACCCATATTTGACACACTCACAGCTTTTGGAATTTCGCCAGTGTTTTTCATGGCAGGACTCTTTTCTTTATACGGCTGTTGGGTAACTGGCGAAATGTTGAAGCCGCGTAATGGTAAGGAATGGTCCATGGCTGGTTTGGCATTTCGCCAATTCACCAGTTTTTCGGAATAGACTCCAGAAGTGTTGTATTGTTTGACTGGATGATTATATTACGATGATTGGGAAGTTTTCCAGTGATGTAATTCAGAAAAAAACTCACGGAGGTTCGGGGCTCACGTGGCAGACGTCTATTTCCTCCTCTACCAGAGCCTCATCCGGAGGTTCCTCCTTCACGGGAGCCGGATCTGGAGGCGACACAACGATGGACGACGGTGAGAACAACGCACTGCCTTCGAGAAGGCGCAGCCTGCAAAAAAAAAGATTTCCCTAACTCCCTCTATTTCTCTCTCTCTCTCGTTGTCTCTCTTTCTAACGGGCTAACTAAACTCACTCAGAAGAAAGATACTGAATAGAAGGCAGTGACTGAGAGGCTCTGGTGACCATGTACCTCAGCTCCTGGCTATCCGACAGCGAGGTGTCCGTATTGAAGGAGTAGGGACGGTTTAACAACTGATCTCGACAGAGACCAACCATTTCCTTCTGAGTAATGTTGAGTTCCGCTGAAACACACTCAAATGTAAAGAGATTCTTTTAAGTGTGGCAAAATTTCCATCATACCTCGCCCAGGTTAACGGGATTCTCAAATGACGGGTCGGGCCGGGGCGAGGGATTCTTTGGGACGGCCCGTCCGGGGTATAAAAGAATTAAATTTTGTATAAATCGGTACAATATTTTTTAAGCTGCTTTAAATGACTTAATAATGCTTGTTACACGCATATAAGTCAATATTCGTTGTACAAAAAAGAATGTCTTTGGCAGCGAAGTTTGGCAGCGAAAGGAGCGATAGTTCCTCCCAAGACCCGAAAAAATCGGAGAAAATCATTGGGAGCTAAGACCCTTCGATAAACGGCACTTCCGCTTAAAAACGTGCGGCAAATGGCGGTTTCCTGTTTTTTTTTTAAGTCTCGATGTGTCGCTGATTTCGATCAGAAGATAGTTTATCCAACTCCATTTTCATCTCTCTTCGGAATCAGGCCGGCACGGAACTTGGCCCCAGTCTCCGCCAAACAATGGCCAAATTCGAGGCCGGACTCCATAGGAAAATTGCTTAGAAATATCGGGCCGGCACGGGTCGAGAAAATGGGTTAATCGGGCCAGCCCGTTTATTCCAAGCTTCTTACATTGTAGCAAGGCCAAGTCGCTCGAAGACACTAGCGGAGACCCAGCCGACAGCTGGACAGAGGGCGGTCGCCCCAGCGGCCCTTGGCCTCTCTCGGGCGAACTCATTCTGAAGATAAGTGAGTTAGGAAAAATAACGTTTTTCGGTTAGTAGCAAAGATTGGAACTCTAAAACCCACAAAAAAATTGAACCAAATCCTTGAAAATGTGTATATTTACAATGACATGGGAATGTACAAACGTGCGGAATTAAAGAAATGAGCAATCACGGGTGAGAAACGGGCACTCTCTCGGCCTGAGGCTATGCTGCTAGGGTGGTGGTTAAATTGGGTTAGTACAGGGAAAATCGTACCAATTAAATATAAATCAGTTAATGAAGGTTAATTTGGAGGCTAGACGTAGGACTGGGAGGGGCTCAAACGGCTCAGAACGGGCGAAGGAGAGCAGTTTCTGGAAGAGGGGGAGACAGCGATCGGAGATCCCAGGTCGACGGCGGAGAAACCCGTGTTCTGGAATTAAAACATTTAATCTCTGTCGAAAACTGGGTAGTATTTAGAGTTTCGAGATCAAATTTTTGTCTCAAACCTAATGATCGTGACTGGACATAGTGTTTGGGGGCTTGATGCGAAAGCCTCCCAAATAGTGCGGCGATGGGTCCGGGTTACGGAAGATGCTCTGATGCGAACAAGAAAATTTGTAGAATACATTGCAATTTTTGAAATCGCGCATTTTGTAATTCGCTGGCTCATGCAATAAAGCTCAACCAGTCCTTTAAAAAATGGCTAAACAGTATTAATCTGACGCACAGTTTTTAAACCAAGTGGGGGTTGTAATTTTAGCCGCGGCCATGAACAGTAAACTGTGGGGTCCGTTTTTCGCGACCCCCCCCCCCCACACACGTCCCTAATATAACTCAGTTGCGTGGCCTAAAAAATCACAGTTCATGTTCTGTTTTCTAACTGTTTCCCATTTGGGTGATTCATTTAAAATTTCTTCAAACGATTGAGTTTTAGGGAAACGGAATCTTTTTTTAGGCATAAGGGCAGTGATTGGTAAAAAAAAACCTAGCGTTTTCTGCAGAAAACCATGTGGCAATCGAGCATTTTTATCCCAGACACGCCATAAATATGCTACCGAAAACAGTGAAAATATCGACGAATGTCACGAAAATCATGTTGCGATCGGTAATTGCTGCCTAAAATCAATTGGATTTGCAATTTTCGCAGCAAAAAAGCAGACCCACAGACCCTTTCAGGAGGAGTGACATGACTCGGCCCTTCTGTGCGTGAACTGGGACCAGCCTCGGCTTTTCCTCCGTCCCCTGCAACCGGCGACGATGTGCACAGCGGTCGATGGACGACGACAGAAGTCGGACCGAACGTCGACAGCGAAATAGTGGCAGGAGAGGCTGAAAAGCGATTGTCACTCCATATATTAGATAACACAAATATTATATAAACAACATGCCTCTCGACAGGACGGAAGAATTCGACTGAGGCGAGGCGGAGCTGCTTCGCTCTGAAGCTGACGGGATGGAAGAACTCGTGCTGGCCGTAGGCGAGTGGGCAGTGCCGCGGGCGGAAGGAGAGTACGGCTGGAATGAGGATTAGAGAGAGAGAGAGAGAGAGAGAGAGAGAGAGAGAGAAAGAGAGAGAGAGAGGGAGAGAGCAATGTACCTGAACCATTCGAGGACTGGCGTTGGCAACTCTGTTTCTACGACAGCAGCAGATGATACGCTGGAAAAAAGATACGTTATTGACCAACATGGGAAGCCAGAAAACATGGAGTACTGTAATTTAGCAATTTAACACCCTTACATCGACAAACCTATGTGTACTGTAAATTAGCAATAGTCCACCCTTACGCCAAAAAAGCAGCGTACTGTAATTTAGCAGTGGTTCCTCTTTACACGAAAATGTGAGAGCACAGTAATTTAAAAATGGTCGACTCTTAGGCGGAATAATTTGGGAGTACAGTAATTAGCAATGGACCACTTTTACACACAAAACCCTTAGTAGTACTGCAATTTAGCAATGGTCAGTCCCATAGAAAAACATCTACCATTAAATTCGGTGGAGGGGATCGCGCTGGGCCGAATTTCTTACTTGGGGGGGGGGGGGGGGGGGGGCTCGCGCTAAAGGTCGCGCAAACGTACCCCACAGGCGTAGATGAACAAGCGCCCGTAGGTTCGGTAGAGGTGGTCGCGTCGAGCCTAATTTTCTATTTGGGAGAGTCGTGCCACACATCTCATTTGTATTTTGGGGGTCTCGCGAAACGGACCCCACAGGTAGCTTGTTCAAGTATTATTAATATAGATGGCCCGTCATTCCGTCGACAATATCCCACATTTGGTCTTCCGACTCCTACAATTACCATAAACCAGTTCATATTCCTCTCCAGAAGCGGCCTTCCGGCACCGTCCGTCCGGTTGTATCCAGTCGAGTTGTAGAACTGGGTCGGATCCTGTTCCAGCTGATCGATTATGAACACAATCTTCAAAAATGAGTTAGAATCTAATAAAACGATTAAAGAGACCTGGTTCTTGACCTGCCACTGGCGGAAATGGGCGAACTGGTTGTTGATGGTGAGGACGAGCCAGATGAGCAAACCGCCGATGATGAAGAAGGCCGCCATGAACATCCCGATGCCTACTAAAACGAATAAGATTAAAAAACTATATTACACAGAAAAATTACGGAGCGTATTTTTTAACCGAACAACGCATTGATTTAGTGGCAGAACGCGTGCGGAAAACGGCAGCTCCAATAAAACCGTGCAGCAATCTGCATTTATTACAGATAATCGTGCGGCAATAGGCAGTTTCATTAACGAAAACCGTGACGAAATCAAAATTGAAACATGAAAATCGTGCGGGAAATGGCACTTAAACCGGACAACCGTACCAAATCGACATTTTAAACAAAGAAAATGCGGCTATCGGCAGTTCACGCCCTAAAGCGCATAAAATCATGCGACAGTCGGAATTTTTAACACAAAAACAGTAAAACAATCAGCGTTTATACTATGAAAACGTGCAGCAATGGGTAATTTAAACCAAAACACGTGTGGAAATTGCCATTTTAATTTAAAGAAAAAAATTATGTGACGATCGTCGTTTTTATCCGAACACAGAAAAATGGCATTGAACCCTGAAAGTGTGCAAAAATCGGCAGTTTACTCCCAGAGAACAGTCCAGCAGTCTGATGTAACACGAAAAAATTATATATTTAGCGTTTAGAATAAATAAACGTGCATTGTAAAAAGAACAACGCCATTTTTAACGAAACACGCGCAAAAAAGCGGAATTTTATAGAAAATCGTGCAAATCCCCACCTGGAGACGGCCCACTGGCGCTGGTGTGTGCTCTGACGGCAGTTCTGATGAAATAATGGATGATGTAGAAGGCACCCGGAGCCACGGAGAGGAAAATCCAGAGATCGGTGAAAGGACTGCGGTTGTCACACTCCTGCCAACCGCGGTTTCGGAAGTACGTGCCAATATTCTCCTTTATTCTGGAAAAGAATGGGTTAAAGAGAAAGAGAGAGAGAGAGAGAGAGAGAGAGAGAGAGAGAGAGAGAGAGAGACGCACACGCCGTATTCGTACTGGAATTTGCAAATCTCGCACTGTGTCGTCTTCGACGTGTACAGCCAGTGCTCCAGGCAGCTTTTGTGGTACAATCCCATGGTTCCTCTGAAATGAACATTTAAAATTGACCAAATTCCAAACAAATACGGATAAAATGACCTTCGGTAGCCCAAAAAAGGGAGTCGCCGTCACACCAAGAAAAAATAGCTTATCCGATTGATATATCGCAACAACCATTTTCAACACTATTCGGCTGTCTTAATGTTTGATTAAAAGTCTACTTACTTGCAATGACAGGGCGATATAAGCGGTTCGCCGGCATTCTCTTCCAGGTGGGAAATGGAGGACTCGCCGCACAGACACACGCGGCAGACGGCCGATTCCACGGAGCTGTTGGCCTCCATGACCGCTGACAAACTTATAGTTCTGAAAAAAAAAACCAAATTTTATGTTTGAAAACCGTAAAAAAAGCAGAAAATTGGCTGTGAATTACAAAAAATGACGGTAGACGACTCGCACAGCGCGCCGCCCAATGGAAACCATTGGCGCTTTGAAAACGACAGGCTGTTAAACATCGGGCAGTAATTGAAATTTTCCGATTCTAGCGATTTGCGCATATTGCATATCTTTCTGTATTTTAAAGTCGAATCAATAGCTGGAGGTCAATTTTTAGATTCTCAAAATTCATTCTATAAAAAGAAATACACTTAACGGCCTTTCCAAATGGGAAGTCAGCTCACTTCAAAAACACAAATGGAAGTTTGCCAAGCTCCGCCTCAATTTCTGCATTTGAACAAAGACGCCACGAAAGGAGCAGATAAACAACCTGTGATTTGCAAAAAAATATGAATTTTGGGGGCTTGGGCCTCTGTGGCCATTGGTGTTCCCTTTGGCACCTTTTGTATTTTTTTCCGCATTGTATGTTCACCGTTATCCGTGTGCAGCATCTTCCCCTGCCATTAATAGTGATTTACGTATGCTCAACCATAGCATTTTTTTGAAGCAGCCGCAGTTCTGTGGATATTTTACCATAAACCGGGAGAATCCGATATTTGTGTGGTTATCCTTGACATTTGGGGCACAAAACTGGTGTAGTCCCCCCGAGTGTGTATCCGAAATCGCCCTTCGTTTACCCCCTTTTGGTTAAAAAGGCTATAGGGATACAAGATATTTACATTTTTCATTTGGCGATGTGGCTCCAGAAGCTTCTGTAGCATCTCGGCCGCGTTCTTCTCGAAATAGCTTAATTCTGAAACAGGATTCTGGTTTCGAATATCATTTTCTGTCTGAAAACAGGGTTCGGTTGATTACTGCTACCACGTGTGGGGGAAAATAAAAATGAGGACTTTCAAACCAAAATTTTTGAATCCGTTCAAACCAGAACTGGAATTTTGCCAAACCCCGCCATATTTGGCTTTCACCTTCAACCGAAGGTAGTATCTTTCACCTTCAACTACTTTTCTTTCCATTTGTGTTTCCTGTTTCATTCTACAAATCAAAGCCACAAAACATGTTGTGTTTTAATGAAAAGCGCTTCCTTTCCATTTTTAAACGAAAACAGAGGAAACTCAGTCAAACTCTTGAAGTCTCTTCGCGTCCGGACTTAAGACATATGAATAACACAGCACGATCTCTCAAAATCTCACCCAAAAGCCCCAAATGCTCACTTTTCGTGCCCCATTTATGCCATCACCAAGAATCAACAAAGTACATTCATTCTTCAATGTTCCACACAACAACAATGGAAATCTGTTCAAGTCTAAACATGTCGAAAAGTAAACCGAGATTAACAATAAAACTATAGTAGCTCAATTGAGATCCGAGTGACGATGGGAGAGGTAGCAGAGGTGGTACGGGACTCAGTTCAGAGAGATGTTGGCCGGGTCGAGAAGTTCAGGGCCAGAACGGGCGGAGGACTGAGCGATGGCCGGCGAGGGAAGAGGAGAGGCTGAAAAGGAAGGGAGTAATTGAGGGAGAGAAAGAGTGAGTGAGTGAGAGTGACAGGATACGTGGCCGATATTTTGGTGATTTTCGAAATTTTCTCGCACGATTTTTTTTATCATATGGTCTCCCCCATGGAAAATTTTGAAAAATCCCTGACGATTTTTTCCCCTAAAAGTGTGTTTCTTTATTTTCTGCCATTTACATATTTCTTTTGAGACGATTTTCTCGGTTCTCGCTAATTTTTAACCGGTTTTCAAGGTTTGTAATTTCAAGTTGTCAAAAATACTGCAAAGTTAACAGAAAACCCGGACGATTCCGTCGCAAGTTAAGGCTATTCAGAACTTAAAAGAGATCTTTACGAATAAGACGCGAATCACTTGAATTAAAGGCGAAATCGACCAGATCTTCTGAAAACTTTCAATATTTTTTGTTTAAACATTTTCCCCTTAAAACAGAAAATTATTATCTATCCTACTTTTTGTAAAAAAAAAATCGTCCGGAAAAATCCATGCTTTATTTCCTTAATACAATACTTGGGTGCTACTTCTATACCTAGCCTAGACTTCTAGTAACCCTGCAGCAAACGGCAGAGAATTTGAAAGTCTTTCCCACGCTTTCTTAAAGATTTGGGAAAAATACCCCGGACGATTTTTTTCGACCCGTGTGATCCCCCTTATGTGCTTTTTTTGTCCAAAAATAAAAGCCGACCATGTATGGAGTGAGAGAGAGAGAGAGAGAGAGAGAGAGAGAGAGAGAGAGAGAGAGAGAGAGAGAGAGAGGAACCTTTAACAACCGGTCGGTTGAAAGAAGCCAGTGCAGTCGACATGTAGTCCTCGGGGCGTCTCATATCATTGAAGCTCTTCTTAATAATGTCATCGAAACGGGAACGAGCTTCTACCGTAGTGCAATTGAGGGCCATCGTCTCCGGCTGAAGCGCAGGCATAGTTGGTTGGCTTTGAAGGGGAGGAGGAACGGCCTCACTGAAAAAAAGAAGAAAATAATGAATAAATAAAACACCATCGTATCTTCTAAAAGGTACACTCATGATGTACCATGAGTGTACCCTTCGGTGCGACCCCACAATATCTGGGGGTCTTGCATGCTTCAATTTTTTTTTTACACAAATTAAGACGTCGTCTCAAATAAACCCGAACGGGCAGTGTTAGGAAATTGGTGGTGGCATAATTAGCCCAAAATCAGCCTAGAACCTTCCTAGGATGCATATAGGTCATTGTGAAACTAATAGGTCAATATTGATTTTTTCCGCTGGTTACGGAAGAAAAATGTAATGTTTTTTTAACACAAGCACAAATTACTGATAATGTTTTGAAATTTTATGCCACAAAAGGATAAAATCTAAAAACCAAACACGGTTCAAAAAAAAAAATTTAATTTGCATTTTTTAAATACAATTTTTCAGCCCCCTCCGATCATTGTCATAAAATGGCTTCAAAAAAACTTTACTTGTAAGTCTAACAAAAACACTCCGTGACCTAAGTGAAAATTGACTCTAAAATTGAACTTGTTTATTGATTTGATCTGGGGAAAATTCAATTTTCATAGATACAAAACCTTTTTCTCTTAATTTGGATTAAAAAAGTCTATGACGGCAGATAGAGAGCAGATTTAAATGTTTTGTACAATGTAAATGTTTTGTACTAATGTAGAGAAAGTTCAGAGCGAAATCCGTAATCATAAATAAACAAGCTCCGGTTGGGTTGGTCGCCCCAATTGGGGGGAGGGTGTCCAGTGTAGCCGAAATAAGAAAGCACAACATCATAATATGCAGTAGGGTCGTATAAACGTCAGTGGACAATTTGTTTTTGAAAAAAATCACTTTGGGGGGTTGCCCGGAGTACAACCCGCATTACGGGTTTGCACATAGGCGCCGTGCGTAATGCGTGTGCGACACCGGGTAACCCCTCAAAGTCAAAATTTTCACACCAAAATTTGTATACGCATTCATATAACCCCAAAGCACGTTTTCATACCACACTTTGCCAACTCCCTGTTTTAGCCAACGCGCAAGGGTTTACATGGGCGTAAGCCCAGCTTTGACGGCTCTGGGGTCCCGCCACGAAGAATTTTGTATACGAGTTGGTCTCGCCAAGACCCAAGCGACGGAGTTGTGCCCATGTATGAATCGGAGTAAAAAATCAATATTGACCAAAAAGTTTCAAAATCTGCTAGGTGTATCCTAAGGTTCTAGACAAATTTTGGCCGTTTGAAAGACTACCAAAGTTCCTCTAACAGACGCCGCTCGATTCTATTCGATACGGTGTCTTAATTTTCGGTAGCTGCCTTGTGAAGTCTACACAACAAACTAGAAAAAACTCACAGTTTGCGCTTGCGCGGTTTGACGACCCTCTCGGCCGGTGGCTTGGCCCCTCCTCCGGGCGGTCGTCCTCTCTGCGTCGGCTGTCCCACCACCGACTTCAGCGCCTCCACATCCAGGTCGTAGACACAGTTCAGATCGTGCTGAATCAGCTGCGATCTCTCTTTCTTGGTGAAATCCAGCTGGAGGAAGTCGATCACCGTTTCCTAAAAGCCGTAATTAAAGAACCTTCAGAAGCCGCTACTGACCAGAATACTTCTGTAGACAGTCCTTTGAGTGATTCCTATGGTGTTCAACGTCATCAACTGCACATTGAGATCGCTGTCCGCGTCGTGGATAACAACAGCTCCGTTTTCGCCTGAAATGTACAAGTTTATGGGCCAAAAATTGGGAAAACCCTTAGTCTAGGGACCAAAAACCTACAGATCATTCCGGAGCGGAGTTCCTTCAGCGCGTAGGGGTTAAAATCATCGGCTTCTGAGCCCATAATGAAAAGGGAGGGGCAGTAGGTAAGGAGGATGTCATCGTCGGCGGTCTGAATGAAAAGAGGTGGGTTACTGTAGAAATGGAGCGAGCTTACCCCGCGCCAGCCGTGAGCGGTTCGGAGGGGGAAGGCGAAGTCTATGATGGCGGAGACGCCGTGCGTCAGTTGGACCACCTGGAAACATAGAGAGTTACAGCAATATACAGAAGCAGAGAGAGGGAGGGAGAGAGAGTGAGACCAATAGAAGTGTAACAGAGAATCCCGAAGTAAGGTGATAGAGGCAGAGAAAAAGATATTCAGAGATACCCAGATACAGAGATAGTGAGAGAGTCATACAAGAATACACAGAGCACAAGAATACATGCAAGAAGAAACAAGCAGAGATATTTGAATAGAGGGAGAGACCGACACATAAGTGCGGTCGAGCAGAGACTCAGACATACATAGAAAGTGAGAGACGCAGAAATGAATAGACAATACAGAGGAATAGACGCAGACATAAGTAGAAAGAGAGAGAGAGGCGCAAGCACATACAGAAAGTGAGAGACGCAGACACATAGCGAAAGCGAAAGACGCAGACATACAGAAAGTGAGAGACGAAAGTTAGAGGGGAGAGCAAGAAACGCAGACGTGAAGACATAGTTAGCAGACAAGAGCATGGGCATAGGCTTAATATAGATATTAGATAGAGGAAGATGCGCCGAAATGCTCAAAGTAAGGCAGAGACACAGACCAACAAACAAACAAACAAAGAGTGAGAGAGACAGAGAGAGAGAGAGATGCAGACGGGCGCACAGATAGTGAGAGACGTAGACATGAGAGAGGAAGAGGCGTAGGCATATATACTAACGGTTAGAGACGCAGAGCTACGTACATACAGGGAGAGATTCAGACATTCCAACAGCGTTAGAGACGCAGACACGAGTGAGACACAACTGGTTATGTAGAAACACAAACACAAGAGACATAGACACGACTATGTGCCAAACTTACCCTGTGGTTAAAGTAACACGTCACATTCCATCCGACGAGCACGATCCTCTTGTCCCTCCTCTCCTTGACCAACTTCTGAATCTTCTCCTTCACACAGCGTATCATCCTCTCCGCCGCCACCACAACGCTGTCGTTGTGTTCGCTAAAGTCCAGCTCCACCGTGAAGGAGTCCTTGTCCCCAATCGCTTTGAGCCATCTACACATGGATAATTAGGGCTACCGTAACCCTGCTTACCTGTAGATGACGTCATGAGCCCGGCCCTTGACTGTACAGTCACCGTAGGCGAAGCACGGAGGCACCATCACGAACAGCACATCGGACAGGCAGTTCGGCTGCAAGAAAAAAGGTTTTCGAGAAGAAAGTCGATTTGGGTAGTTTTTTGTGAAGCCCCACCAATTTCCACCCCTCCCCATCGAAAAAAACACAATTCAGCACATATTTATCTCTATACTCGTAATTTGTGATATGCAAACAATAACAGGGTGGGGATTAAAGCTCTGTTTTCGCTATGTAAAACTCAAAAACTATAACAAAAGGTAGGGCGAATCACTCACACTGATCGTGGATTGCAAGTCTTCGCGGTCGGGGTCCAGCGGCTTCGAGTTGATGTAGCGAGCGATGATTTCGGTCACTTGGGGCCACGGCTGGTGGTCGTCTCCGGTGGGCTTCAGAAGCAGGTTGGTGAATGAGGAACCGGCCTGCAAAAAGGGGTTTAGGGTCGATAATTTAGCTGTGGCTACTAAATGCAATAAAAAACATACCGTGTATCTGAGATAGCGGAAAAGGATGAGGTAGGAGATCAGGTAGCTAACGGGCAGGTTTTCCAGCAGGAAACGATGCGTCCAAACGCTGCTCTCCTGAAAAACAAGGTTTGAAAGGTTATTGAAAGACAATAGGTTCTAAACTGGCGGCCCACCCTGTGAGACCCTTTCAAAAACGATGCTGTAACTATCCAATTGCAAAAATCATTTTTAATTCCATTTCCATCAAACATCTCGTGATCCAGTGTTCTTCAAGGAGCCTCTGACTGTCCGTCATACATCAGGAGCCAGCCAGCCCAAACGATTTTTTTTGAGCGGGCCGGCGCGTGATTTTTGATAGTGTTATTTTTTAATGCAAATCCTTTTAAGGTTTATATTTTTCCATTCTTTTAATTGGAAAACATTTTTCTCAATGTGCAAAAGAAATGTTTAAAGGAGGATTCGAACTACCCTAAATAAATTTTAATGTTATCAAAGGCCGAGTGGATAACAATAAAAATGGCCGAGATTTTTAATGTTATCCATGGCCAAACTTTTTGCCTTAGTAGTTTTACACAATATATAAGCTAGAAACACAGTTTTTGTACATTTCAAGTGAAAAACTTTATTTTAACTTTTAGAAGAAGAAAAACTTTGTCTCGGCTCAGGCCTACAAGGTCAGAGAAAAAAAATTTGCGTGCCGGACCGGCCCCCTTGCTCCGGAGTATATATCCGGGTTAGTTCTGGTTAAGTAGCGCAAATTTTAGCGCATGGCTGGCCTACCCTCAACTTTTAAGCTCTAAATTGAGTAACCACCCTTAACACGCAGCCCCTTATCAATCTGTCATTTGTAGTACTATCCTTAACCAGAACTAACCCGGATATATACTCCGGAGCAAGGGGGCCGGTCCGGCACGCAAATTTTTTTTTCTCTGACCTTGTAGGCCTGAGCTGAAACAAAGTTTTTCTTCTTCTAAAAGTTAGAATAAAGTTTTTACTTGAAATGTAAAAAAAAACTGTGTTTCTAGCTTATATATTATGTAAAACTACTAAGGCAAAAATTGTGTAAAACTACTAAGGCCTACCGAAGGCACACCATGTTCCCCTATGGATCCGAGCCGGCCGACAGAATTTCAGTGAGCCGGACCCAATCCCAAATCTTGCCATACTGGGCGCCAAAAAAGTTGTCAAAAGATAAAGCTACCAACCTGAGTACAACGGGCGAAGGCCGCTTGCAGGGCGGTGGCGTGTCTCAGAGCCTCATTGTGGAGAACATTCCGTCCTGGCTCACCCAGGGAAGAAGACTGCGTGACGAAGAATTCCACCACGTCGTTCATGACAAAGTCGCAGAGACCTCGGCGCTCCATGGCCTCTTCTTGGATCCTCAGGTAGAGCCCGCTCACGTCGAAAGAGCCATCGGCCGACTGGGGACGAAGGAGCAGAGCGGCGATCTTGTTCGAAGCCTCGGCGGCCGTTTGCTCGAAGGTCGACAGGTCGGGGATGGGCTCGTCGGCGCCGGCCATTATGTCCACGTCCATGTCGCCAGCAACATTAACGTCTTCATTTCTGAAAAGAAGGGAGTGATTAAAGCATTTGTAGCAGCAGGAAAGATGGGTTTGGAGGGTATATACCAAGCGGGGTTCATACCTTGGGAACCAAATGAGCGGGGTTTCATAAGTGAGGGGGGTTAGTCTAGTATTTCATAGAAAATTGAGGGGGTATTCTGTTTCTCCGCCAAAAAGTGACGCGGTAAGCCAGTTTTTTCGTAAAAAAGTGAAGGGGGGTCAGTTTCACAAAATTTACAATCATAGCCATTTTTTGTTGTTTAAAATGGCATTTCGTAAAACAGAAAACTCACTGTGGCCTCAGCAGCTCGCGGTAGAACGTATCCGGAGCCCTCGTCGTCGGAATCAGCATCTCCCTCGCATCCGGGGCTTTGGATGTGACAAAATCGGCAAAGCTGACCTTCTTCGCCACCTTCGGCGCCTTTCGCGGCTTGTAGAAACTGTCATCTGAAAATGGCTCATTTGGTTAGTTTAATCGCATGGTACGGGCCAGCCCGTGGAACTTTAAAAAGAAAATTTTTCCCACCTCTGCCATGGCGCAGATCCTCCTCAGCCTCCCTGTTGAACTGCTTGCTCAGGTAGTCCAACGCCTTCCTTTCGCTCTTTTCCTTCTAAAAAAAACAATTCCGTGCTAATTGTATAAAAATAACTACCTCCGATTCGTGTTCCTTGGCCAGTTTCACAGGCTTCTGTATGTACTCGTTCTGCTTGTACAACGCCGCCTTCTTCGCTCTATCCCTGGTGGATATGGTGTGAGCGAACAACTCAGACGTCGTCTTTTTGGTCCTGGAATTGGATACTCAGTTAAGGAAGAAAGAAAGGGGGCGGGGGTACATAAAAGAAAAAAACTCACGCATGGGCCTCCACGTACTCCTTGCCTTGGGCGAGAGCCTCTGCCTTCTTTTCATCGTCAATCTTCTTCTTGTCAAAGTATCGTTGTTTAGCGAGTTCGAGTAACCTAAAAACGGATGAGTTTAGGCGTCTGTGAGTCACTCTCTCTCTCTCTCTCTCTCTCTCTCAGTATCTCTTCTCTCTAACACCATCGCCACCTCTCTAACTCTCCTTCACTATAATAGCTGGACCAGGGGTGGCAAACGGCCGGCCAAAATGACCGCCTGCAGTGGGACATTTTGAAACTCTTCGAAATTGAACTTTTTTGTATTTTTTCGACATTGAAACGATTAACTTTTCTCGCTATTTCTCCTTCTCCATATTCTCGATTCTAGTTGTTTATCGTTACTTAATCGAACCCACGGCCTTTCCATCCTTAACGTTTGAAGGGACACCAACGACCGAAAAATCGGCAGTTGGCAAAGTTTTCTTTCGTGGCGGGACTCTTTATCCGAATGCAGAAAATGGGGCGGGGCTTGGCAAAGATCCAATTCTGTTTTTGAAGTGACCCGAGTTCCAATTCGGAAAGGCCGTGAACCGCGAAAATAATTTTTTTTCGAGAAAAAAATGTGCACTCCATATTGGCTCAGACGCCTTTGTGCATACTTTCATACCGAAAATTTGCACAAAGGCAATGTTGAATGACTAATTAACAAGCCATATGCCGCTTAAGTTGAATATAAATCGTTTTAATATTAAAATTTGATTTCCCGCGCTAAATGACGGCCGGCTGAGGTGCTTGTGGTACCTACGTAATTTAGCGTTTGGTTGATAATAGTAACAACAAACGAAAAGGGGGACTTCAGTTTCCTCAGATGCACCATTTGGGGAATTACGAACACAGTTGGACATGAGGTGCTTACGGTACCTACGTAATACGGTGTTTGGTTGAAAATAATAACAAAAATTAAAGGGGGCTTACGTTGCTTTCGGGACACCTTTTGGGGGGGGGGGGGGGGGGCTTACGTATCGATCCCCCAAACGCTCCCTGTCCAGCCATGCTTACGAATCAAACCAACAGAAAATCATCGACATTTCGGTGGAGGGGGTCGCGGCGAATTCACACTGGAGGGTGGGGGGCTTGCGCGTTCCGTCGATTGTGTAATGTGGGGGGTCGCGAAAATGGAATCCAAGTGTAGTTTGTTAACGTATCAAGCCCCCAAACGCTCCTTGTTCAGCCATGCTCTCTCTCTCTCTCTCTCTCTCTCTCTCTCCACTCACTGTTTGCTCTTGTTAGCCTTGCTGTGAGCGTTCGAATTCCTCGTGATGCCGTCATCACAAACCAGCAGAAGAAGCCTATCCATAACCGCGTTGACCTTAATTCCAATCTTCTCCACGGTTCCATCCGGCCGAATATGATCTTCCAGAATTGGTTTCTCCGACGGGGTGTAGTTGGTCCACCAGGTAGGAAACCGGGAGCTCTTCTCCTTGCGCTTAACCGACGTGCTGGCGCCAATCTAAATTTTAAAAAATTACAACAATCCGTAAATTTGGCCCGAATTTCGCTATTCAAATGTGTCAGGCCCTCCCTGATACTCACACTGCGGGAACTCATGGCTTCTCCCATGGAAGAAGGCTCCTCATCGTCCAAGTCTTCCAGAGAGTCAAGGAGATGCTTCGTAGAAGCCTCCGAGGGCTGTTCCTCCACCTCCATGGCCTCTCCCTCCGCAGGTTCTTCCGCTCCAACCACTCGGGTGGACACCTCGCTGCCGAGCTTCATTAGAACCTTCACCGGACGGTTTTCCTTCAGGTGCCTGCAAAAAATGAAATAAAAGAGCCGCATAATTCTTTTCAGGTGGTTTTTATTTTATAAACTGAAGCTCCGCCATAAGCGGCGATAGAACCTTATTTTTTCGTTAGGTCCGTCGCCAATTTTTAGAATCGTTACCCCCACGGCGGGCTACCCATGTATGGTTATGCTTAGAGAATTGACGTAGGTGCGCTAGGCTCCCCCCGGAGTGAAGGGGGTTTTTGGGAATCCGGTTGTGGGAGAGAGTTTTTTGGCCCGATAAGTCGGAAATTTTCCGATTTGGTAGTGATTGAACAATTTTTCTGGGTTTTGTCCCGATGAAACCATCGGAATTTCAAATCGGCTGCGGATCCGCACAGGATCGGCGTGATATACTCCCCCACCTACGGTTTAAAATATTGACTTTAAAAAGAGTAACATAAAATAAAAGAATTTTTAAAAACCTGGATGAGCCCCAGTTTTTGCCACCCTTGGTCCCGAGGTATAGCGGATTTAACAAAAAGTTTAACAAAAAATCTCATACAAAGGGACTGGTCTAGCTTTAGTGAAAAAAAGCAAATTATGGCAAAAATCCAATTTTGTTTTTTAAGGAACCGAATTTATAATTTAATTTCGTCGGTTGCGCTAACTCTAAGACTACCTCCTGTACCAATGTTTTGATATTGCTCCGAAAGAAATGCGTACAACATTGGATACTCAGGCCGACTGCGCAGCCAAATCGACAGAAGTTTGTCACACCGGGCTGGCCCGTATCCAAAGCCAAAGCCAACATAAAAACCTACTTTCTCGTCTTTTCAGCAGCCGATTCTGCAGGAGAAGCCAAAGGTGGGACAACAGGCCTCGGAGACGAGGCCCTACGATTTTTCGGATGTTTCGCCGGCAGTCGGATCAACTCGGGTTCCTGAAATTTACAAAATTCGATGATTTTACGAAAATGCGTTTATAAAGGGGTAGACAGTGCTTCGGGCCAGCCCGGGACAACTAAAGTTAAAATACTAACCGCTGGTCGCGATGTGCCGATGGTTTCCGGGCCAACAAAGTCTTCGAACAGCTTGTTAGGCTTAAAACTGCGACCGGATCGCCTAGAAGGAATCATGGGAGCAGGGGGCGGAGCCTTGGGAGTGGATTTCTATAAAACAAAGAATAAAAAGAAAAAAATATAAAGACAAACCACTGCTTTTCCCTTCGCTTTCGATTTCTCAGGCGAGGGAGGCGGTTGTTCAGCCTCGACGGGAGGCTCAGTGGCAACAGAAGCGGCCTGAAAAATGGAATTGGAGAATGTTGTGACGCCCTTCGGCCGCTTTTAGCCATACGTGACCAAAACCCGCCTTTTGCGTGACAAAAAAACAAACCTCTTGTTCACCAGCGCCTTCAGAAGGCAACGTTTCGTCTTCAACAGTCTTCGTGGTAGAATCAGCCAGTTCGGTGGTGACATCGGCAGCCTCTAACTTGACATCGGCGGCCTCCGGCGTCTTCTCCACCACCGGCTGCGTCTCGACGCTCTCAGCCACGATCTAAAAGAAATATGAGATGACATTTCGAAAAAAAGATGAGTTTTAACAATATTTTCCGTGAAAGCTAATGAAGAGACGAGTGAAAGAGATTCTTCATTATATTTCCATATATTGTCGAGCTCCACGGGAGAGCCGTCGCAAGTTTTCGCAAAATTTTGTTGAATGGGGCCTTGTCGCGGCAAACGCGCTCCTGGCCCCGCCCATCTAGCCAGTCTCAGCTACCCCCGCAGGCTTTAGCACAAAGTGTGTTGGTTACCTCGATCGTGGTTCTCAAATGACGGGCCGGGTCGAGAGATTTTTTGGGCCCGCATATGAAAATCAACATTTTAATTTTTGTATACATCGATACAATATATTTAATCGGTAGCCAACGAAAACTTTCTCAATGGCCCGGGTTTAGGGTGTTTTGGGAGTGGCGTCCCATTACATTTGGTGCATCGGTCCGTGGTTATACCCGGGCCCCTTTCTCTTTCTTTATTCCTCTTCTCTCTATTTGTTCATTGTGGCGAAGGTTCTTCCGCCAAGGCGAATGAAATACCGCCTCCGGGAAGGAATTGGGTAAAATCAGGAAACGGAGATTAAAATCCGTAAAGCCCGATCAGAAAGGGATAAAGCCAAAAAAATGGCAACCCAAATTTACATCAGTGGACTGACATGGAAAATATTATTGAAAAATTTCACGGAATTACAGAACCAGGGGTGGGCCACAGTTTGTAATTACAAACTTTTTATATCAAGAGTGGGTGCCAACGGTCCAAAACATTGATCGATATCCCGAAATCTATCAATTTTGCTTGAAAATCAATCGATATTCATTAACTTGTCAAAATTATACCAAGAAGGGGGTGCAGTAGAATCCAACTACAAACTTATGGCCCACCCCTGGGCAGAACCTGTAGAATATCCGGAAGACCAATGTGCATAAGGAAATGTGTGTTTCGTTAAAGGGAAGTAGCAAAAGCAATAGAATGACGTAGCAGTGGACGCAATGTTAGATAAAAATGGCGAACGGAAAGTCAAAGAGATTGTTACTCCTGATGAGTTAGAAGCGGTTTCCGATTTTTTTTTCGATGCTTTATGTAAAGGAGAAGAATTAATGAGGCCTAAAAATCTACTTTGAGAGCAATTCAAACAAGGCAACAGCCATCGATCAGTAGGACGATGTTCATAACAAACATGGGCGGAGCTCCGTCACTGTTGTTTGCGCGAGGCAACCCATCTTGTAAAAAATAGCATGTGGGGGAACCTAGCAATACCCACTTTTACTAGAAAACTTCCGCCCAGACCTGACCGGAAAATTTGGGCCGGCAAGTTCCCGAAATGTTCTCCGCCCGGCGTGCTTGGTGAAAATAAACAAACTCCGTTTTCCCTGTGCAAAAGGAAAACGGAGCGAACTTCTTTTCCGCTGGCAAAGCCAGTTTTAGCCATTACTCTAACTGAAGACCGTTATTCACAAAACGGTTCACATGAAAATTCATGTGTTTCGCAAGTGTTCCGAGATCAGAAGGTCAATCTGACGAGCCTTGACCGTTTACAAGAAGTTGCGCAGTCTGTGCCCGTCGGCGCAACAGCTGTCACTCTAGACAATAGATGCGAGAGAGAAGAGCTCGCAGACATGACCTTGAAAGTGAGCCGCCAGTCGCAACCACTCTCCGCGGCACTGATATGTCTACGCACCAAATCACGAGCCTGCGCAAGCGAGGGACTGGCAATATGTCGATTTACCCGGAGCCAACCGGAAAAAAGAAGGCCCGGAGCGATATTCAACGAACGGTCAAAATGAAACAGGCCTCCAACAGAAGCTGTGGTGGTATCAGTGCAAAGCACGACTCTTCCGAGAGGTCACCGACAGCACATGAACAAGCTACTGGTGGGGTCCGGTTTGCGCACCCCCCCCCCCCACAATGCAATGGGACATATGGTGCGAGTGACTCCCCCAAATAGAAAATTAGGCTAGGAGCGACCCCCTCAACTGAAAATCCCGGTGGTTGTTTTTCTACGCTATCGACAGGATGCATACATGAACAGGCTACCCATGGGGTCCGTTTGCGCGACCCCGACAATACAAATGAGACGTGTGAAGCGGGTCCCCCAAATAGGAAATTAGCCTCGGCGCAACCCCTCTACCGAATCTACAGGCGCTTGTTCAACTATGACAGGATGTGAAAGAAATATCAAAAGTGGAAACGGAGAGAGGAGCGACAGAAGTGAAAATCTGTCACCGGGCCAGGCGGATAACGCGGCAAACATGCTCCTGACCCCGCCCATTTAGCCAGCAGTATCGGGTCAGCTATCCCCACAGGTTCTCGCACCAATAGTGTTGGTTGCCTCGAAGCACTTTTAATAAAGGGTACGTCTACAGCTACAATTCACTAATATTTCATAGCTGCTCAATAGATGGACGTAAGATGCAAAGGGTACCCCTAGGTAATTCGGCGTTCGTTTGAAAATGCTAACAAAAGGCTTACGCATCGAGCCCCCAAACGCTGCCCGCATACCTGGGCAACCTACCGCGGGGGTCAATTTTGCGAGGCCCCCTTCTAATGTTGAAAGCATAGAAAATTTGCGAGGGGCCTCCTTTTCTAAGAAAAACTGCCGACAATTTAAACTTGCGACGCCCCTACCGCCCCATATTGCGGAGCTTGTCCATGTATGGCTGCCCGTCTGCACTGCTCATGAAACAGGGTGCCTGACATTCATGGGCATCAGCCCGACTTTGACGGTCCCGGCCAACGTTTTCGAATGTCTTTTCAGCTTCAAAGTTATAAACATAACAAACCTTATCCTCTTCAGTTTCCTCTGCAATCACCAAAGGGGGCTCCAAGGCCACCTCCTCCGCCTCCGTCTCTTCCTCCTCCTCCTTTTTGACAACCTCTTCTGTCTCTTTCTCAACGGAATCGGGGAGTTCGTCCTCCGGATGCTTATCTTGCTCGGTGGCTTCTTCGACTGTTTCTAGAGAGGCATTCGTGACCACGGGAGGCTCTAAAACAAAGGAAATGGGAGAGAGATATAGATGCTCAAAGCGGCCTGAGGCTGCCTGCATTTTTTCCACAAACCTGAGGGCTCTTCCTCTTTCACTTCGGCTCCTTCCTCTCCGTCTCCGACCTTCTTTTCCTCTTTCACCGCCTCCTTCTGCTTCGCCTTCTCCGGTGTCGGTTTCGGCGTAACGGAACTGCCAGAGCCCATTTCCGGAGTAGGACTCCTATTCACTCGAAATCTAAAAAAAATAATTATAAAAATCGCTAAAAATCACGAACGTGGTGGTTTTCTTCAAAATCTCCAGCGCGGAGCCGGGCTTCGGCTTGAAACTGATTTTGACGGTGGGAGTGGTGGAAGGGCGAACGGTCGAACGACGCTGCATATCCAAGACCTTCGACGTGGGCGCTGACTGTCTAGACGAACTGGAAAATGTTAATAAAAATTGAAAGGTTTCAGAAATCACCGTCTGATCGAAGGTTCTTCAGAAGAATCGGCATCGGCAGTGGAAGAGGAGGACTTGCTGGGCGCATCGGCAGCGGGATTAGCAGTTCTGCAAAGTTGAAAAGTTGAATTCTTCTTCTCTTTTTTTCAAACGTTCTAATGGTTAGTGCATGGTTGTACAGGGAGCGTTTGGGAAGCTCCATGCGTAACCCCCCACCCCATCAAATTGTGCCTCGGAGGCATAGTCCTCCTTTAAAACCAAAATACTTGGCCAAACTCCGCGAGCGCCGCAAAGTTTGAAAATTTTTCTAATTAAGGGGTCTCAAAATATACCCCTGCGGTACGTTGACCAAGTTAGAGAAGCAGAGATTAGAAGGAGAAAGAGAGGTGAAGTTACAATACGGTTAGACGTAGATACACAAAAGCTATGAAAGGAGAAAAAAGAGCAGATTAGAAGGCTAGACGCAGCCATCCAATCGGGATAGAAACACAGCCATAAGAAGGTTCATAGGTGGGCAGTGCATCACGCCGATCCTGAACGGATCCGCAGCCGATTTGAAATTCCAATCGTTTTATTGGGCCAAAACCTGAAAAATTTTTGCCCAATTACTACCGAACCCAAAAATTGCCGGCTTTTTCGGCCCAAAATCCCTTTCCCACAACCGAATTCCCAAAACCCCCTTCACTCCAGGGGAAATGCCCTGGAGAAAAATGGTTAGAGCATACATGTGCATCATCAAGTCGTGGCGAGACACCCCCTTAAAGATGGCCTATGGGGGAAACTAGCGATACCCCCCTTAGTACAGAAAAGTGTTCTGGCAAGACCCCCCAGCCGTTAAAGTTGGGCTGACGTCCATGTTTGGGTTAGAGAAAAACAATAAAGTTTGGCGCAGACACATAAACGCAAGAGAAGCAGAGATTAGAAGGTTACAGAAACGTACAAAGTTTGGTGGCCAAGACGCAGAAGAATGAAGGTTAGGGGAGCAAAGACATACAGGCTAGTCATGCAGAACAGACGATTAGAGACACAATGACTAGAGAGTTAGAGACGCAAAAAACAAACGGAAGACGATAGAATGTTAGGGGCGCGGAGACCGGGCGGTTAGAGACACATAGAACAAACGGCCACACAGAGACCGGGCGGATAGAGTAGACATTGAAAAGGCCATAGACACCCGTACAGGAACGCTAGATACGCATATTTAAGGACAGAGACGCAGACATCAGGGTCAGACCCAGAAATCGAGCGTTTTCTCCCTCTTTCTCATCTCTTTCTTTCCTCTCACCTAGACTTTTTGCTCTGAGGAGACTCCTCCACAGCAGAAGCAGCAGAAGAACGACTGATCGATCGAGAAGCCCTAAAACAGCTTTTAAAACTCCAAATTTTCTAAAGACTCACCTCTTCGGTCTTTCCGCGGCAGCGGGAACAGCTTCAGAAACAGCGGAGATCTTCGAAGCAGCCTTGGTCCTCGCCTTTGGCTGGATCGGACTCGGCGCCGGCGACATCGGAGGCGCACCCATGTCCGACAGCCTAACAACGGGAGCTGAAGGTACGGGGGAAGAAGGCAGATCTTCTGGCTCTTCAGCCGGAGCTTTCGACGGCGCCTAAACATTAACGATTTCTCATTTCACAACTATTTTAATGGGAAATATAAATGTACTTACAGTGGTGGCATTTCTCGGAGGAGGAGGCGTCTTGGGTCGGATTTGAGCCATGAGGTCGCGCACACCGGCGGCAGCCTTACGAGCCGGGCGTCCAGAAGAAGTCACTACAATGGGAATATTGTTATAACTACGAGAAAGAACAACGATGTTCTTAAATATGGGGAGCATTTCCCAAAATGGCACACTGAAACATCAAGTTCGGGAGGGGTTTCTTAAAGGGCTCGTAAGGGGCGTTTTCAGAATCGTATGCTAATAAAGACTTGGCAAGCATTTTGCGCACGGCCGTTGTCTGGAGCGGTGTTGGGAAAATGATTTCAATTGAAATGGGCCAATTTGCATACGGTTCATTTCCAATCTGAAAAGGCCCCTTACGGCCCCTTTAAATCCGATCTGTACCGGGGTTCTCACGGGCCGGCCGGGCCAGTTGGAAAATTTTGGTCGGCCCGTTCTCCTTGGACCACCCAGTCAGATTGCCACCCACACGGCCAGGGTTCGATCCCGGTCGGTGACATTCTTTTTTGTACGACTAATATTGACGTATATGTTAGTAACAAACACCATTAAGTAATTTAAAACAGTTTAAAAAATTATTGAACCGTCATCTTTCACAGAATGACAACCCTCAAATGTTATTAAGGATTGCACGTATTACTGAAGGAACAACATTAAAACATTGGCACGTTGTGACGAAGTAATTTTACAAAGTTACTCAATTTGAGACCCAAAAGCATTGATGGACAGGGATCGTTCGGGGAGCTCGATGTTTAAGCCCCTAGTGGTACCTCGCAGGGACCACAATATGCATAGCATTTTCAATTCCTTTTCTTTTGAGAACAAAGTCACCCGAAACACCAAAACCAGAAAAAAAGGCTCCAAACAAACCTTCACTGGGTACATCGTCTTTCGGCTTTTCCCTGCCCGCAGTGGCCCGTATCACCGGAGTGGCTAAAAAGAAAACAAAGTTTTACCTTGTAGTAATAAAAACTTACCGGATTTCGACGTGGAAGCGACATTGGCGATAGAGGAAACATCGGGTTCTGGGAAACGAACATTTATAACTTTCAAAAGAAAATAAAATACCTTGAGAGGCACGGTCCGGAGTAGCAGCGGCGAGTTTCGCTGCCGCCACCAGTTTCTTCGTCTTCGGAAGCTAAAAAATAGCCAATTTTCTTGATAAAAACGATAAAATCTACCTTGACAATACCAAGATTCGGCAGGGGAGTGCTTCTCTCCGACGGCGGTTTTTTCGCCTTCGTCTTTGCCTTTTTAACACTGACCGGAGGAGGCGTGTCGCGCTCCCTTTCGTCATCCGAGGCTCCTGAAACGAAAAGAAATTGAAGAAAAATTGAATAAATCGTACTTTGATCGCCGTCGAAATCGAGGGTGAAGTCGATTAGGGGATAGATGCCATCCACCATAAAGGATTTCTTCAATTCGCTCAGAGAGAACTAAAAAAAATTAGGATAAAAAGAAAATAAACTACAAAAATACCGATTCAGTGTGAGTTTGGCGATCCGCAGGCGCAGGCGGGTCCGGAGAACGACGAACTTTTTTGGAAGGCGGAGGGGAGGGAGAGAACCTGGAAAATGTTGAAATTGATGCAGTCTCTCAAAAATAAAGATCAAATAAAAAATAAAGTTAATTTTAGTAGAGAATGCTCAAATATTCCGTTCATTAAAAGAATTAATGAAAAAGAAACGCTGAATAGCAAAGGAATAAAAAATCCCAACCCTTCACAATCAAATTACATCATCGCCCCCTACTGACACACGGCTGGCAGGAATTATCATACGCAGGCAAGATTATTTTTATTATATTATTTATATTATACCAGACTATTTCACACAATTTACACAACAGCTGAAATACAATTTTTTTTTAAAAATATATTGAGAAAAAATGGTTCGATAAACGCAGAGGTGCCTCAGGGCGACTCTAGCCCGATAAAATGGCGCCAACTGGTGAAATTTGAACTTTTTGCTTAAAACAAACCTGTTTTTAATGCTAAATAAGACAAATACAATTTAAAAAGTTCAATTCAACTGAAAGAGGGACTTTTTGTAACACTACAAAGTAAAAAAAAATGTTACCACTAAAAATGCCGAGATTTGAATTGAACTTCATGAGGATTTACACTTTTTGGTAATTGAAAAAGTACGCTAGCAATTATTTTTATATTTACATCAGTAAAAATGGAGCATAATCAATGGTTTTGTATTTAAAAGACAAATTTCCCGCCAAAAACCAACCTCTTCATTGTCCTCTGCCTGGCCCTGGCCTGTGGAGTGTCGACGGAGCCATCTCGCGAGACAGATGGTTTTTTGGAAACTGGCAGCTTGCTGAAACACCAAAATAATTTAAAAAAATAAATATAGAAAAACTAACGGCGAGGGAGCAACGGGAGCTTTGGCCGCTTTGGAAGCCGCCGGAGTGACGGGCGACGGCGAAGGGCTCCTCTTCCTCTCCGCTTCAGGAGCTTCAGGCGAATATCCTTTGGGTTTCTGACGAACACGGCCTAAAACTACGTTTAAAACTGAATAAAAAGCTAAATTACCGGATGATCTTTGAGGCAGAAGCGGGGTTTGCGAGCCGCGAGAGCTGGGAGCGGGCGAGGACCTAAAATGCATTCATATTAAGGTTTTAAATCCACAGATTCAATAAGAAAGAGAATAATTAAATGATAAACACCAACCGATTTCCAGTAGACATTGCTGAACGACTTCTCCCCTTCTGGGGAGGCGGTTCACCATCAGATGAGTCCATTCTTAACTGAAAACAACAGCATAACTGTACCGTAAAAAATTAATAAAAACAATAAAACTTAGTAGAAATAAGAAAAGAACCGGCAAATTTGAAAACAAACGAAATATTTCCTCTTTCGAAACGGGCCTTGGCAACGAGCCAATTAAAGGACTGCCCCTCCCCAAAAAATGAAAAACCTTCTCCGCTGCTTATATTTTTTCATCTGCTGTTATTTTCTAACTTCGCTTTTATTTTACAAGCTTTTTAAAATTTTTCAAACGTGAAATTTAGCCGCTTGGCGCCATTTTATTAGCGCCGCGCGTTGATTTAAAGCGGAAGCAGCTGTTTTTGGCATCCCGCAGTGACTCCGCCCACAAATTTGCGTACCCTTTGCAATTTTGCCATTTGGCGCGAACTTTTTCCTTTCAACTTCAATTCCCTCAATTTAACGGTGTTGCCGAAATTTTGCCGATTTCTTGTCGAATTAAAGGTCTATTTTCCTTAGGAAGATGGGCACGCAGCAGCGGTCCGAACTAACCATGTACGATGGTCTGGAAAAGGTCGGCGAGGGTACATATGGTACCGTTTTCAAAGGATTCCACAAGAAGAGCCGGCAGCAGGTGGCGCTGAAAAAGATATCGCTAGACAGGTGGGTTTTGAAGCGTTTAAAGTGCGATTGTGCCAGTTTCTGACGTTTAAAAGCTAGTTTACTAGCCAAAACCTGTAAAATCGTTGAACTTCAGGGATTGTGAAGGTGTTCCTAGCACATGTATGAGGGAAATCACGCTTCTGAAGGAGCTGGACCACACGAGCATCGTGAAACTCTACGACGTCATTCACAGCGGTGGGTCCCACCACGATTTTAAATTTTGACGTCCCATTTTCAGCGAATCGTCTCTTTCTTGTATTCGAATTCCTCGACCACGATCTCAAAGCACTGCTGGATAAATTGCCCAAAAAACGCCTTCCTCCGCATTACGTAAAGGTGGGTTTTATGGAAACCAAGACTTTCTTAAATATGGGCGTATTTCCACTATTTTTTTTTCGCAAAATTTAACATATACCCTATTGACACAAATTTCCAGAGCTTCACATGGCAGCTGCTCCAAGCGCTTGCCTACTGTCACACACGAAGAGTGCTCCACCGCGACTTGAAGCCCCAAAATCTGTTGGTGGACTTCAACGGCACCATCAAACTGGCCGATTTCGGGCTGGCCCGGTACTCCTTTTCATTGTTTTGATGAATTCAGTCGTTTTCAGTAACTTCTCCATCCCCAGCCGCGCCTACACCCACGAAGTCGTCACCCTTTGGTATAGGGCACCGGAGGTATCCATCTTTTGGGTCCCGAGCGGAAAACTGCCTTCAGGTCCTTCTCGGCGGGCGCCTTTACACTTCGGCCATCGACATTTGGAGCTTGGGTTGCATATTCGTCGAAATGGCCGCCGGACGCAGTCCCTTCCCCGGAGACTCGGAAATTGATCAGATTTTCCGAGTTTTTAGGATCCTAGGAACACCGACAAATACTGTGAGTTTATTTGAATGTTCTTTTTGGGCAGGATAAACTGGGCGGAGCCTAATGTCGTAACGCTGAGGCCACGCCCCTTTGAATCCTCCCAGTTTTTAAAGTAAACCGAGCAAGCTTAATTTCCAGGATTGGCCGGGCGTTGAGAGCCTCCCCGACTACAAGAGCAATTTCCCCAAGTGGCGGAAGAACGACGAGGGAATCGAGAAGATTATGGGACAGCTGTGTCCCGACGGACAGGATCTGGCACTGGTTCGTTTCGAGACCCATATATGCGCAAAAGGACGTATTGTCTAACATCGCCTCTAGCGATTGGCTAGCGACCAAGCTGTGCCACTATTCTCTGTTGAACAGAGGACCGACACAAGCTGACATGAGACCCTTCTATTTCTGGGGCAAAACTTAACTTTGTATGCCCGAGGCTAAATTCGGTACGAATCCCTTAATAAATACTTCATTCGTCAACATGGTACGTTCGTCAACATGGAACATGGTTCAGATCGTCAACATGGTACGGAGGAGTTCAAAAAGTAAGGTCCCCTTGCAAAATAACCCCCAAACCAAAGTCCCGCAAGCACTACGTGTCAAGGTTTGGGTGATTACGTAATCTTCCGTATTTCGCGCCAGTTGGGTGTCAATAGGGCACAAAATGGGCCGGCCCGTCATTTGAGAACCCCGGCTGTGCCTCTGTTCTCTGTTGAACAGAGTACCGACACAAGCTGACATAAGATGCGCTATATCCGGTACGAATCCCTCAATAAATAAATACTACGTGGGTGATCTCATACCTCGCCATGGTACGGAGGGGGCTCATAATGTAAGACCCCCAAAGGGAAGGGGGCCCCAAAAACTGACTAGCCCCATTTTTCAAGGTCCCCATGCAAAATACCCCCCCCCCAAACCAAGGTCCCGCAAGCACTACGTATCAAGGTATGGGTGATCTTCCGTATTTCGAACCAGCTGGGTGTCAATAGGGCATAAAATGGGGTGAATGTAATCGTTGACGCACCCTCTCTTTGGAATAAAACTTTGAAAGGCGAAACATAAGCCTTGTTGACCGTGTTTTAAAGAAAGTTTAAAAAAATAGGTTCAACCTGAATAGTTTCGTTCCAAATCCGGATGTGGCCAAAATTCGAAAGAGTAAACTTACTTAAGACGCAGTTTTTATAAAACTCGAGCTCATCTCATTCGGTTGTGACATAGGATTTTAGAATTGCTTGTATATTCAATAAAACTTACAATACATTCATTTAAGTGAAATAGCACATTTATGGGTCTTTGAGGTTACGGTAGCTTGGGTTACTGTATAAAAAGCCATTTTGTTTGTATCTCGCTTTAACGTGAACCAAATTTTAATCTCAAAAAAGAAAACGTTGGATAATTTTGTTGTACGTATGTTTGGTTTTAATCAAAATGTATGTGCAACGTTAAAACCCCCTTTTTAACTAACCAAATTATCTAACGTTTTCATTTTTGAAATTTGGCTCACGTTAAAACGAGATACAAACAAAATGGCGGTTCTATCTTAGTTGGGGGGGGGCACCCCAAAATTTTTTTTCCGGAGGCCTTATTTTACACTAAAAACGTGCCTACATATGTTTTCCACCACGGCGAATTCAGAAATACCCTTTTTAAATAATTTTGGTTATTTATAAATGGGCTAAAATTGTCGCAGTTTGTGGAGGAATTGAAATTGTTCACCAACCATCACGGCAATTCTTCTTACGTCTGCGACCCCGGTTTCTGCTCAATATAGACTTTTCGGCGCACCCCATAAACGCGAGGCGGGGTGGGGGCCCCGCCAGTACGAACACGCATCCCTTCCTTTTTAGAAACGCAGAGCAAAATTTGCCGCGATGTAGCAAATGCCGAGGTCGGAGGAATGGTCAGGGATCAGTTTCGCGGTTTCTCCGGGTCGGGTTCAAGTCATTGTCGAACATAAGTCACCCATTATTTAGAATATAAATAACCAAAATTATTTTAAAAGGGTATTTCTGAATTCGCCGTGGTGGAAAACATATGTAGGCACGTTTTTAGTGTAAAATAAGGCCTCCGGAAAAAATTTTGGAGTGCCCCCCCCCAACTAAGATAGCACCAAAATGGCTTTTTATACAGTAACCCAAGCTACCGTAACCTCAGTTGCCAAAAACGTGCTATGTCACTTAAATGGATGTATTGTAAGTTTTTATGAAGATTCAAGCCAATTTTAAAATCGTATGTCACAACATAGTCGAGCCTTATATAAATTGCGTCTTAATTTCTACAAGTTCCTTAATAAGTGAAAACATACATGGGCACAGATTCACGTTGCGAGACCTCCCCCCCACACGGTGCATTTATTTTTTGATACCCTCTTCGTGCCGTTTCTTGGTATTGGGCCAGCCGCGAGTTTCTTGTTATTGCAAGTTGAACGTAGGCTGACTGTTAAGCACAGTGCAACCAAAACCTCGTAAACGCAGTTTAATGAAAACTGTTGAAGATCGCGCAGAATAAACGAAACCTAATGTTCTCTTTCCAGGCCATGCTCCACTACGAACCCCGCAAACGCATCACTGCCAAGATGGGCGTGGCCCACCGCTACCTACGCGACGGTCTGCTGCCTCTGCCCTCCGTGAAGGAGCTCCTCGACAACCTTACCGACACCAGCTTCGGCAGTTCCCAAAACTCGGACGCAGATACTTTCTAACCCTCTCGCCGCAATCTCCCTCATCTCACCACAACGGGTCCTCCAGATTCTCATTACTTTGCCTCGCCGGCCAATTTGCCCCAAATTCCTTCGTTGTCTGTGATTTTTCTGTCTATGAACATGTTTATTTCCTATCATTGTGTTCTTAATGTTCTTATCTGGGAGAGCCATATTGGGGATCCGCCTTTGAAAGTGGATACAATTAGCTAATTTTCGTGGTGAGACCTCCAAAGTAGGTCAAGTTTATGCCGCTTTTGTTTGATCGCATCGCTTTCTGGCGGTTCTGCTCGCTTTTTCACTCGAAAGTTTTTCTACGCTTTTCCTAATTGTGGTGAAAATGTTTGCGCAACACACCTCTAAACTAAATTGTACGATATAATCGAAAAGCGGTGAGGGTGCCTATGGCACCGTTTTTAAAAGGAATTCACAAGAAGAGCCTTCAAAAGGTGGCGCTGAAGAAGATATCGCTAGACAGGTGGGTTGTATAACCAAGTAAGAGCAGCACACCTCGGGAGCAGGTGTTGCAAAACTGGGGCCTGCCCCGGGTTTTTAAGTTTTTTTTGTTTATTAAATTTAATCTTTTAACATCAATATTTTTAAGTTCTTTTTGTTGGAACAGATAGTTCTATTTGTTCAAAACATACGGATTCCAACTACCATACATAATTATTGTAAAATGTTTCGAGTCCGAATGGCTAAAAGGTCGCACTGGTAATCGTAAGTTGCCTGTTCGACAAAACTTTTTGTGTTGCTTTTGTAATTGTAACGCTAGAGACACATTTCCTGTGCATATGTAGTGTAAAACTTTTTTTTCTTCTATTTTTTTGGAAATTTTGACCCAGGGCCGGGGTCGAGATTTTGTTTTGCCTTGCCTACGACATCTGCGATTCAAATAATCACCCCAGAGCACCCAAACTCAAATTGTAAGCCTTTTGGGGCACTTTTCGCTGGACTAGTGTAGCTTATGTTTAGTTTTTGCGACCTTGGGGTACGGTATTTAGCTCGTACAGTGGTGAGTACGGTGGTACGGTAGTCAACAGGAAACAGGCCAATCTTGGGCTACGGTAGAAAATTCACGCTGACGCTTACTTGAATATGTTTTAAAAGTAGGAAATTCAATTTTTATTAAATTTGTTTTGCTGGTGAAAACAGCGAAAAAAATTTCTTATCACACACACACACACGTTATAGAGATTACGAGGGTGTTCCGAGAACGTGTATGAGGGAAATCGCACTTCTGAAGGAGCTGGATCACACTAGCATTGTTAAACTCTATGACGTCATCCACAGCGGTAGGTCCCAACGCGATTTTAATATTTCGCAAAAAAAAAATCAGTGAATCGTCTCTTCCTTGTATTCGATTTCCTCGACCACGATCTAGAAGCACTGATGAAGAAGCTGCCGAATTCACGCCTTCCGCCCAATTACGTCAAGTTAAGGCCCTATTTCTGGGGGTTTCACCCTACTGGCACTCCCTACCATATTGAAACCAATTTTTTTATTTCCAGAGCTTCATGTGGCAGCTGCTCCGGGCGCTGGCCTACTGCCACACACGACGGGTAATCCACCGTGATTTGAAGCCTCCAAATCTGTTGGTGGACTTCGACGACACTATCAAATTGGCCGATTTTGGGCTGGCCCGGTACCCTTTCAATTTTTTACTGTAGTCCAAACTCTTTTTAGCGAAGTTCAAATCCCCAGCCGCGCTTACACCCACAGTGTAGTTACTCTTTGATACAGGGCTCCTGAGGTAGCTTGCATTTTGGGTCCCGAGTGGAAAATTGTATTCAGGTACTTCTTGGTGGTCGCTCACTTAATCAGGGATCTTCTTGTTTGTACACTTCGGTCATCGATATTTGGAGTCTGGGTTGCATTTTCATCGAAATGGCCACAGGACGCAGTCCCTTTCCCGGATACCTCTCCCAAATTGACCAAATTTTCAGAATTTTTAAGATCCTGGGAACACAGGGTGCCAGGTGGCCGGAGCCTAAATGTGCCGGATCAGGCCACGCCCCTTTTTCGAAGTCACCCCTGCGTCTTTTTAGAAATGGCCGGGCGTTGAAAGCCTCCGAGACTATAAAAGTACTTTTCCCAAGTTTAGACGGAACGACGAGGAAATCCAGGAAATTATGGGAGCGTTGTGCTCCGACGGACAGGATCTAGCTTTTGTTAGTTTCTAAACAAACAAAAAAATGAGAATAGTTGTAAACATAGTGCTGACTAACCGTCAATTATTTGAAAACTTGGATTGGAAACACAAAACATGATATGGTGAATCTACTTATAAACACACACAAAACAAAGCTTAGAATACCTTTGCTTGTAAACACAGTGCAGTCTAAACGTGAATTCCTTGTAAACGCAGTACGTGATAATGTTGATATACCCTTCAACACACTACAGGCTCAACGATGTGTGATAAGGCTGATTTACTTGTAGACGTAGTGTAATTTGTTGTAAACGCAGTACAATCTAGATATAACCTAAAGTAAATGCAGGGCGTGATAACTCTGACATATTTGTAAAATCAGTGCAGGTAAGCGTAGGCTTGTAAACACCGTTCTGGCTAAGCTTAGGCTTGTAAACGCAGTGCAGGCTAAGCTTAGGCTTGTAAAAGCAGTGCGTGATAACCCTGACATACTTTTGAACTCATCGTCAGTGCAGGCGAAGCGTAGCCTTGTAAACACAGTGCAGTCATATTTTAGACTTGTAAACAGTGCAGACTAAGCTTAGGCTTGTAAACGCAGTGCGTGACAATAAAACACAATTTGAAACACAATTTGAAGTTCTGTTTCTAGGCCATGCTCACCTACGAACCCCACAAGCGCATCACAGCCAAGATGGGCTTGTCCCACCGCTACCTAGATGGCTTTCACCTGCCTCTGCCTTCTGTGAAGGAGCTCCTCGACAACCTCGACAACTAGAATTTGAAGGAGCTACCTCTCACAATTTCTCCATTTCCCATCACAACGCTTTCTAACCACATTTTCTGTCCATGAACATGTTTATTTTCTCTGATTTTTTTCACAATGTTCTTTATTTAGGTGATGACGCGTTTCTGACGAGCGAAGAGCACCCTGAAACTCTATTTCTATCCAAAGTAGAAAAATACCTGAAGGCAGCCGCGGCGAGCATGGCTCCGATCAGAGGACCTCCGTAGTAGATGGCGTGCCAGGTCCAGAAGTGCTCGGGCAGGCTGGTGGCCTCAAGGAACATGGTGCCGACGACGTTGGGACCGAAGCTACGCGCCGGGTTCAGCGACCCACCGGAAACTTTTCCACTGAATTTAGGAATACAGTACCCTTTTTTGAATCTCACGTAGCTAAGATATTGGCGGTCATGGTGAGTCCGATGGCCAACGGAGCCAAGGTGTTCTTCTTCGTGTCGACGGCTGAGAGAAGCCAGACCAGAACGACAAACATGGACCCCACGGCTTCCACAATCAGGGCACTTTGCCAACTGAACCGATCAGCTATCAAGGTGGCGCCAATGTTTTCCAAAGTGGAGGTGGGGAAGACTGCTCGCGAGAGGAGGGCGCCGAAGAAACTGCCGGCCAACTGGCTGATGACGTAGCAAGTGGCAGGGATGGGAGGCATCCTTCCGACCAAAGCCACTCCACAAGTCACCACTGGGTTCACATGACCACCGCTGAAGAGAGGGTTACTGTAAGTTACTGTACGGAGCCACCTCAGTCGACCGATGACGGTGGAGAGGAGGGTGATGGCCAAGCCGTGGACGAGAGCAGAGTGGAGGAGGGCGTTGCCTTTGGTTGAGGACTGGGTATAGGTCACGCCTGAAGCTGAGGGGAAGATGGAAGACAGAGAGACAGAGACAGAGACAGAGACAGAGACAAAGACAGAGACAGAGACAGAGACAAAGACAGAGACAGAGACAGAGACAGAGACAGAGACAGAGACAGAGACAGAGACAGAGACAGAGACAGAGACAGAGACAGAGACAGAGACAGAGACAGAGACAGAGACAGAGACAGAGACAGAGACAGAGACAGAGACAGAGACAGAGACAGAGACCAAGACAGAGACCGAGACAGAGACACAGACAGAAGAACTTACCTACGAAAACGAACAAAACCACAGCCAGAAACTCGCACATGCAACGGAGCAGCACATTCTGTTCGTCGACAGGCTTCTGAAATCCCCAATCTCTTCAAAACCATCGAAAATGTCTCACCTCGGCTTTCGGCTGTTCGGCGGGCATAACCTCCTCTCCAGTGACGACCTCCGGCTGCTTCTCAACCGTAACGCCCGTCTCCAATTGGGACACGGTAGTGGGAGCAGTATGCAGCTGGCTCTGACTCTGGCTCACAACCGGCTGACGGACCGACTTCATAGAGCCCATCATCGACGACTTGGGAGAGACAAAGGGGGCCGGCGAGCGGAAGGGGTGCCTGACGGAGGGAGGAGCCATGTGGGAGGTGGTGCCCGCTTGAGACGGAGGAGGGCCCATTTGAGAAGTTGGCGCTCCCATCTGAGACGCGGGAGCGGGGACTGCTCCGTAGAGAGAAGAAGGCTCGGAGGTGGCCATGAACAGCCGTCTGGGAGGGAGGAAAGCAATGGAATGATGGGGGAGAGGAGGAGTGAAATACGGAATTTGACTTCACGTAATTTGACGGAACATGCTCATTTTCTGAAACAAATTTTCAGAAAGAAATTTCTATACTCCTCACCCACCGAGCTTGATCGGAAATATATACACACACTCACACACACACAATGTTCGTAACTGAATATTTAATTAACAGGGGAACCCCCAATTATCGATTGTTCAAAGCAAGTCACCATATATTGTTCATGTACACTATTTGGCTGAGCTTGAGGAACGGCTCATTCAAAGGATCGTTCTTCTTCGTGATAAACCAGCCCACATGTCCAAATTCGTCTTTCTTGTTTTCAAATGTAACTTCTTGGTGAAACAATTCCTTAAGCACTGCCTTAAAGGGGTTTATGGTGAACATATCCACAATTAGATGGTATTTAGTACCGGTGCTGTTTTTAGACAACATCAACTCCTAAAACACCTATTGTTATAAAAATATGTATATAAAACAAACTTTTATTTTTTTAGCGGCTGGATTCATTGCAAGATCTGGGCAAGTAATTGTGACAACGTTTTTTGCTTTTATCGAGAAGAGTGTGTTTATGGAGAGACGTTTTGCTGATTTGAAGTAGACCTGAACGAATGAAATCCTCTGTCTCTGTCTCTCTGTCTCTCTGTCTTTGTCTCTCTGTCTTTGTCTCTCTGTCTTTCTGTCTCTCTGTCTCTCTGTTTCTCTGTCTCTCTGTCTCTCTGTCTCTCTGTCTCTCTGTCTCTCTGTCTCTCTGTCTCTCTGTCTCTCTGTCTCTCTGTCTCTCTGTCTCTCTGTCTTTGTCTCTCTGTCTTTCTGTCTCTTTGTCTCTCTGTTTCTCTGTCTCTCTGTCTCTCTGTCTCTGTCTCTGTCTCTCTGTCTTTGTCTCTCTGTCTTTGTCTCTCTGTCTTTCTGTCTCTCTGTCTCTCTGTTTCTCTGTCTCTCTGTCTCTCTGTCTCTCTGTCTCTCTGTCTCTCTGTCTCTCTGTCTCTCTGTCTCTCTGTCTTTGTCTCTCTGTCTTTCTGTCTCTTTGTCTCTCTGTTTCTCTGTCTCTCTGTCTCTCTGTCTCTGTCTCTGTCTCTCTGTCTTTGTCTCTCTGTCTTTGTCTCTCTGTCTTTCTGTCTCTTTGTCTCTCTGTTTCTCTGTCTCTCTGTCTCTCTGTCTCTGTCTCTGTCTCTGTCTCTCTGTCTCTCTGTCTCTCTGTCTTTGTCTCTCTGTCTTTCTGTCCCTTTGTCTCTCTGTTTCTCTGTCTCTCTGTTTCTCTGTCTCTCTGTCTCTCTGTCTCTCTGTCTCTCTGTCTCTCTGTCTCTCTGTCTCTCTGTCTCTCTGTCTCTCTGTCTCTCTGTCTCTCTGTCTCTCTGTCTTTGTCTCTCTGTCTTTCTGTCTCTTTGTCTCTCTGTTTCTCTGTCTCTCTGTCTCTGTCTCTGTCTCTCTGTCTCTCTGTCTCTCTGTCTCTCTGTCTTTGTCTCTCTGTCTTTCTGTCTCTTTGTCTCTCTGTCTCTCTGTCTCTCTGTCTTTGTCTCTCTGTCTTTCTGTCCCTTTGTCTCTCTGTCTCTCTGTCTCTCTGTCTTTGTCTCTCTGTCTTTCTGTCCCTTTGTCTCTCTGTCTTTCTGTCCCTTTGTCTCTCTGTTTCTCTGTCTCTCTGTCTCTCTGTCTCTCTGTTTCTCTGTCTCTCTGTCTCTCTGTCTTTGTCTCTCTGTCTCTCTGTCTTTGTCTCTCTGTCTCTCTGTCTTTGTCTCTCTGTCTTTCTGTCCCTTTGTCTCTCTGTCTTTCTGTCCCTTTGTCTCTCTGTCTTTCTGTCCCTTTGTCTCTCTGTCTCTCTGTCTCTCTGTCTCTGTCTCTGTCTCTCTGTCTCTCTGTCTCTCTGTCTTTGTCTCTCTGTCTTTCTGTCCCTTTGTCTCTCTGTTTCTCTGTCTCTCTGTCTCTCTGTCTCTCTGTCTCTCTGTCTCTCTGTCTTTCTGTCTCTCTGTCTCTCTGTCTCTCTGTCTTTGTCTCTCTGTCTTTCTGTCTCTTTGTCTCTCTGTTTCTCTGTCTCTCTGTCTCTCTGTCTCTGTCTCTGTCTCTGTCTCTCTGTCTCTCTGTCTCTCTGTCTTTGTCTCTCTGTCTTTCTGTCCCTTTGTCTCTCTGTTTCTCTGTCTCTCTGTCTCTCTGTCTCTCTGTCTCTCTGTCTCTCTGTCTCTCTGTCTTTGTCTCTCTGTCTTTCTGTCTCTTTGTCCTCTGTTTCTCTGTTTCTCTGTCTCTCTGTCTCTGTCTCTGTCTCTGTCTCTCTGTCTCTCTGTCTCTCTGTCTTTGTCTCTCTGTCTTTCTGTCCCTTTGTCTCTCTGTTTCTCTGTCTCTCTGTCTCTCTGTCTCTCTGTCTCTCTGTCTCTCTGTCTTTCTGTCCCTCTGTCTCTCTGTCTCTCTGTCTTTGTCTCTCTGTCTTTCTGTCTCTTTGTCTCTCTGTTTCTCTGTCTCTCTGTCTCTCTGTCTCTCTGTCTCTGTCTCTGTCTCTGTCTCTCTGTCTCTCTGTCTCTCTGTCTTTGTCTCTCTGTCTTTCTGTCCCTTTGTCTCTCTGTTTCTCTGTCTCTCTGTCTCTCTGTCTCTCTGTCTCTCTGTCTCTCTGTCTCTCTGTCTCTCTGTCTCTCTGTCTTTGTCTCTCTGTCTTTCTGTCTCTTTGTCCTCTGTTTCTCTGTTTCTCTGTCTCTCTGTCTCTGTCTCTGTCTCTGTCTCTCTGTCTCTCTGTCTCTCTGTCTTTGTCTCTCTGTCTTTCTGTCCCTTTGTCTCTCTGTTTCTCTGTCTCTCTGTCTCTCTGTCTCTCTGTCTCTCTGTCTCTCTGTCTCTCTGTCTCTATTTCTCTCTATCTTACCCTTTCGATTCCACTGGTATCGTAAGGAAATTCTTCTTCATAAAATTCAGCTTCTGGGCGAAAAGCGCATACAAGTTCTTGAATTTTCAGCTTCTAAAGATAAACCTAATTAAAAACTCATAGATGTTACCTTAATTGTCGAATTAAAAAGGGTAACATTGTCGGAAAAATCACACATTACCTTCTCGCTAGATATAACCATTCTTTGAATAAGTTTACAGACTTTGTTAGTTAAGGCAGGCTGAAAGTGTTTTTGTTAAGTTAAGCACAAAACGCAAAAGTTTTACCTTAAGATATAGCCAAGTAGTTTTAATGCGAACTGGGGCATCCCCGATACAACGAAAGTGTGCAACACTGTAGTGAACGCAGTCCTCCTGAAAATGAAACAAATGAGTGTGAGTGAGTGAGTGAGTGTGTGTGCGTGTGTGTGTGTGCGTGTGTGTGCGTGCGTGCGTACGTGTGTGCGTGCGTGCGTGCGTGTATGTGTGTGTGCGTGTATGTGTGCGTGCGTGTGTGTATATGTGAGTGTGTGAGTGTGTGTGTGCAAGTGAATTTTTCTCAACTTACATGAATGTTAAACTGAGACGTTTCATGAAAAAATCTTAGCGATCCTTTCTTTTCACAAATTAAAAGAGCCAATTGACTTGTTTCTTCAAATGTGCCATAGTGGGTGTATGTAAACTAAAATATAATTTTCTCTTTATAATGAAAGCTGTTGAACCTTTTCGAATATTGCCCGTTGAACGAGAGATGGGAAGATTGTAAACTGAATATTCATTCTTTTTTTGTTGAGAAAAATGTTACCTAAATAAAAATTTAAAATAAGCGCATATATTTTGGTAAAGAGAAAATAGAAACATGTAGCGTGCTCTGGGTACGCCGCGCCGCCATCTGTAAAAAAGCGATGTATAGATACAGTACGCAATTTACGCAATGGTTCGTGAGCACAAAACTGCTTTAAACAATATATACATCATGTTAATAAACGATTTAAAAAGAAATATAACTGTCTAAATCTACACCAAATTCTTTGTTGTTGGCAGATGTAATTTACAGTTTTCATTGGTTCATCGGTGCATTTCAAATGTTTTAACTACAATCTCATAAAAGTTTCAATGTTAACTGAACAAGTTAACAAGCCATTTTAAAGTAATAAAAGTCATTTTTATCATCTTGGAACATTTTCAAAAGTATCTGTTTTGAGTAGGGTCCCACAACGAAGACTTCAAACAGTGTTGTTGAACTATGCGGCGGCCGGATCTGTTTCGACATTTTTTGTTTATTTCCCGTATTTTCCAGCCATTTTGCACCAGCTTCTTAAATTTTTTGTAGTTTAAATGAAAAATAACGTTTTTTCTCGCTTTTGGACAGTCGGTTATTTGTAATTTTTCTCAAATTCCAGGTAAAATGACCGCATTCGAAGAGTTGGGTGTCATTCCGCAGCTGGGCGGAGCTGTGAGTCTTCTGGGCTGGGAGTGAGTTGTTTTCTTGTTGTTTTCTGTGTTCAGGGAATTATACTGTGCTATTCTTTCATTTTAGGTTGCCCACGCCGATCCAATGCGACGCTATTCCCGCGATTCTTGGTGGAGGAGACGTCTTGATCGTGAGTTCTCTCTCTCTCTCTCTCTCTCTCTCTCTCTCTCTCTCTCTCTCTTTCTCTCCCTCTCTCTCTCCCTCTCCCTCTTTACTTATATATCTCTGCCCGTCCTCTGCGTCTCTACCTTGCTTTTCCAGGCAGCCGAGACTGGAAGCGGCAAAACCGGAGCCTTCTGCCTGCCCGTGGCTCAGATCGTCTGGGAGAAGAGGAAGGACGACCAAGATCCCAAGAAGAAACCATCTTCTGGCCGTAAGTGTGCCCCAAAACTACCGTAATCACAATTTTAGCCGTAAATTCGTGGAAATTGAACCTCGCCGACCGCGACCACGGCCTGGCCCTTAGTGCCACCGGACTGTCATGTGAAAGCCGCACCCCTAAGCTCTGGTTCGGCTCCCGCGCCATGGGAAGTGTCCATTCCAAAGGTAAACCTTTTTTCAGTCCATTAAGGGTCTAAAACTTTAGGAAAGTACTATTTCGAGGCGAAAATCACCCGCGACGGGCTGTGCCGTGTGGGATGGGCGGCCGCGGACGCCGCGCTGAATTTGGGTTTGTAACAGATTAACTTTTTAAAGGACTTGGTTTTAGGCACCGACGCGAAAAGCTTCGGATTCGGAGGAACGGGAAAGAAGTCGCACAACAGGAATTTTGAGGATTACGGTACCTCCTTCACAGTAGGCGACGTGCTGGGCTGTTTCTTCGACATTGACAATAGGAATATTTGGTAGGTTATGGTATTTGATGAGTAAAATTACTGTAAGAAGGGTTACGGTACAGGAATACTGTAGTTCTGATATTCAGGTGGTCGAAAAACGGGGTGGAGTTCCCGGTGGCCTACGTGGTTCCCCAGAACATGTGCTCCTACAACGGTCTTCATCCGGCTGTCCTTCTTCAGAACTCCTCCCTCGAACTCAACTTTGGCTCCACACCATTCGCCTTCCCTCCCAAGAATGTGAGTACTATTTCGCAGAATTAAGACATCATCGTATCTTCAACTGTGGGTCTCGATGGTCGCTCCATGGGCGGAGCTCCGTCACTACGATCAGGGCGAGACCCCTGCTTTTTGAACAATTACCTGTAGGTTAACTTGTTGGGTAATATTGACACATGCTGCCCTTTTCGCGCTACGATCGTTGGTAGGAATGCCTCAATATAGAAACGGTGAAGTACAACGTAATATTAGCTGATTCATAACGTTAAAAAATGGGTTATAAACGTAGTGTTGATCCACTTATGGCATTCGCCAGCACAAGCAGAACGATGCCGTTTTTGGCAAATATAGAGCATTCATTCGGCTCCTAACATTCCCTACCCGAAACTCCCCCTTTTATTTGAAAACTTCTAGGGGAGATTTGGCCTCAAAAGTTCATCTACTAACGTAACGAATAATTGCATTTTGTCGACATCACTTTTTTTCAGGGATTCATCGGCGTGGCGCAGGCCCCGGAGGAGTGCACCAAGTGGAAGGGGGCTTCGACAAGCCGCAATGTTAAGGACACAAAATCCCCTCTTTGTGTGATTGTGGAGCCGACGAAGGAGCTGGTGGAACAGACACACAACAATATGGTGCTTTTCTCGAAGAAATTGGATGATCCCACGTTGAGGTAGGGAAGGAGAGAGAGAGAGAGAAATAGGAAAAGAGACAAACAGAGAGGCAAAGAGACATATTTCAGATGTGTCTCAACCACTGCTGCCGCCCAGGTGCTCAAAGACCTCACCGCCGGATGCGACGTCGTAACCGGTATGCTAATTTTCCTTTTACTTTGTTACCGTAACCCAGGTACCGTACAAAGAGTCGTCGATCTGGCCTCCCAAGGAGCCCTCAACTTGAAAGCGCTGCAGTTTGTCATCATCGACGAGGCTGTGAGTTCTCTCTCTCTCTCTCTCTCTCTCTCTCTCTCTCTCTGAGACAGTTACTTTTAGGACCACTTCCTCAACGACAAGGGCCACGGCGGAGGGGCCGCCATGCTCTCCAAGCTCTTTGGCATGTTGCCACTTGTCACAAGCGACGGAGGACGCCTGCAAGTCATTGTTTGTTCCGCCACCCTTCACAATATGGATATCACTCGTTTTGCTGTGAGTTTGTTTATTATGTACTTACTACTTTTCCGTTCAGGACCGCTACATGCACTTTCCCCAATGGGTCGACCTCAAAGGTATGGACAGTGTGGCTGAAACTGTCCACCACGTCGTGTGCCATGTGGATCCGGCCGCCGACAAGCAGTGGATCCGCCTCCGTCCCACCCAAGACCGTCTGGAGGTACATTTCTGTGATCATTTAACGCACCAACCTCTATTAATTATCATCGGGGTGCATACCTAGACACGATACGGCTGAGCATAGCTGGACGTGCGGTAATTTCGGATACGATTGAGACCTCCAGGGCATCATTTTGGGGGGCTTGCGTATCGAGCTCCTCAAACACTCCCTGTCCAGCAAGGGTGGCTACGGGCCGGGCCGGCCCGCTCTCCTCAGATTTTCGCGGCCCGGCCCGCTGATCAGCCACCCTTGCTATCCAGCTATGCGGTGGAGGCTTAAAAAGCGAGGTACTCAATCAAAGCGGGCCTAAAACCATGAATTCACATTGTTACAAGGTCCCCCATACAAAACAACCCCCCCCCCCCCCAAGTAAAGCCCCACAAGCGCCACTTGTCCAAGTACTGCACCAACCCGTATATATTATCATACGGGTACGTGTTCTATACTGGGGAGTCATGGCTGGACAGGTATCGTGGGGGCTCAATGTGTAAGCTCCCCAAATGGGCCTAGGCCCTCGGGGCCAACGTTATCTTCTATTTCATTTGTCATTACCATTTTCAATCAAACGCCGAATTACGTCGGTACCACCGTGCACCTAACGTTTTGGGCCCCGGTACCCTCTTGACAAAGTGTAAAATATGGTGCGCGCCTGACCCTTCCTAACTACCAAACCCTTTCTTCCCTTTAGCGGAAGCTATTCCATCAACGCTTTAACATACGCTAACTGCACGTTTCGTTGCGTAATCGGTCTGGACCTCAGAGCATTTCAACCACTCCCTGGCTAGCTGGCGGTCATCCGCTTCATCCTTCTCCGCTTTTAAGTTGGTTTTGTTAAAATCTTACTTTAGATCATACCGAATTACACATTTTGCTGTTTTAGAGTCACACTTTTCATTCTGTGGCGAAATAGAAGTTTTTCGGAATGCTTTACATCTTGGGTGTTCTAGCGTAATACCTACCAGCCGAGGGTCAGTAAGGACAATATTCCGTTATTATGGCCATTGAACCAGCCTCCGTTTGTAACTTTTTCCGTGGAAAGGTGTGACCCATAGCTACCTGAAGCTGCGAGCGAAGTTTTACACGAAGATGACTGCACTCTTACCTACATGTAATCGGGGGCTTCTCCTTTTGTGTGGGAGGTTACGCGGCATATTTTTCTTTTTTTAGGACGATCATGTGCACGATCGCGATACCATCAAGCCCGGCAGTTCGGACCCCGCCACTCTCTCGCTGGGAACCAAGATTCTGAAGGGAGTATATGTGCTGAAGGTAGGTTTTTAGAGAGTTAGAGAGCGTGTTAGAACGCCTAAACCATACTTGGGCAACCCACCGCGGGGGTCCATTTTGCGACAGCCCCCTCAATTATTGAAATATTCGAAAATACTGCGACGGCCCTCATTCTTTAACAAAATTTGCCGGAAGCGAAATTGCGACGCCCCCTACAGCCGCTTATGGCGAAGCTTGACAATGTATGGCCTAAACTCCTTTCTTTCAGGCCATCGAAGCCCTCAAAATGGACCAAGCGATCATCTTCTGCAGAACGAAGCTCCAGTGCGATCACCTGAGAGATTTCCTCATCGCACATGGTTAGCTTTGGCTTTTGGTATATTTTACCGACGGCTTCAGGCCACACCGCCACGTGTCTCCACGGCGACAGGTCAACGGAGGATCGATCGGCGGCCCTGGCCAATTTTAAGGTACTGTAGCAATAGAGCACGGATAATTATGTCGTTGTTTAGGCGAAGAAGGTGGCCTTCCTCATCTGCAGTAATGTAGCGGCGCGTGGAATCGATGCGGCCGTGGCTTACGGTAGGTTTTTGCCTGCGTCTCTATCTTTCCGACTCTCTGCGTCTCTGTCTATCTGTGTCGACACGCTGCGTCTCTACCATTCCCAGTATCTCTACCTGTCTGGGTGTCCACGGATATAACTATTTCTCTCTCTCTTTTTTTTACCTTAGTGCCTGCGTCTCTAGCTTAATGTCTCTGCATGTCTGGATTTCTGCGTCTCTAACCACTTCTAACTTTATTTCACTCAATCTCTCTGTATGTATGTCTGTCTCTCGGCCTGCGTCTAATTAGTGGCTCTCTGTCTCGTATGCCGCAACTCTGCGACTCTACCTACTTGCCACCCTCGTATTTAGCTTTTCGTCTCTGCCTTGCTGAGTGTCTGCGTCTCTAACCGCCTTCTACTACAAATCTTTGTGCCTGTCTGTCTGTGTTTCTAGTTGGGTGGCAATGTCTCGAATTGGGTGCGTCTGCGCCTCTCGCTGACTCGGTTTCTCTAACTGTCTCTACTTTCGCCAAAACTACTTCGGGCAATTTGGCTGCGTAGTCGGCCTGAGTATTTACGCCCATTACTCTAGGAACCGGGGTTCTCAAATGACGGGCCGGGCCGAGGGATTTTTTTAGGCGACCCGGTCAGCCCGGGTATGAAAAATAAAATTTTAAATTTTGTATAAATCGGTACAATAATTTTTCAAACTGCTTTAAATAACTTAATAGTGTTTGTTACAAACATATAAGTCAATATTTGTTGTACAAAAAAGAATGTCACCGACCGGGATCGAACCCTGGTCGTGTGGGTGGCAATCTGACCATAGGTGGACACGAGGTGATTGCGGTACCTACGTAATTTGGCGTTTACGTGAAAATTGTAGCAAAAAATTAGAAGGGGGCTTTCATTGCCTACGAGGTACCATTTGGGGGGCTTACGCATCGAGCCCCCAAACGCTCCCTGTCCAGCCATGAATCTGACTGGGTGGTCCAGGCTAAACGGGCCGACCAAAATGTCCAAATGTCCCCGCCCGGCCCGTGAGAACCCCGATCCATCTCTCTATCTCTCTCCTCACTCACTATCCCTCTTTTCCAGTGATCAACGTCACTCTCCCTGACGCCAAAGAAGTCTACGTCCATCGAGTGGGAAGAGTCGGCCGTGCCGACAGGTGACCGTCCCTTTGTTTCCCTGTCATAACTATCTCTCTTCCAGAATGGGTCTCTCCATCTCCCTCGTCTCCACCAATGAGGAGAAGGTCTGGTTCCACAAGTGTGCCTCGAGGGGAATGAACTGCCAGAACACTAGGGATCTGAAGGAAGGAGGGTGTACGATCTGGTTCAATGAGACTAAGGTGGGACATTTTTAGAGTTCTTAATTTAGAGAGACATAGAGTGAAGTAGACAAGTTATATTTCAGATGTTGGCGGAGATTGAAGAGCACATAGGACACACCGTGAACGTGGTGGACTCGGATTTCCGCATCCCGGTCGATGAGTTTGACGGAAAGGTCGTTTATGGAAATAAGAGGACCACAGGTTGGTTAGAGAGAGATTAACTACCAGAAAAATCCAGTTAAGATATATTCTAGTTTAGCCCCACCAGCGGGTGCCATTTTTTTTATGGGAAAGTCTATATTCATTCAATCCCCCCTCACTTTAGGGTAGCTCCACTTCGTCGGTTTCGCCCCCACTTAATGCGTTTATTGAAACGCCGGGGTGTAATGTTCATTTGGCGCTTATCTGTGTTCATTTATGCCCCACACAATCGGAATTAAACCCCCATTAGTTCAAAAACTTAACCCCCCATATTCACTTGTGGGGTTGGGGTCGCGCCGAGCTGGATTTCCCATTTTCGGGACTCTAGCCAGGCGTAGCATTTCGAATGTGGGGGTCACGTAAAACAGACCCCACGAGTAACTTCTTTTTTTTCAGTTGCGTCACACCGCGACGCTAAAAGTAAAACATTGTCTAAACAATTAATGAACAAGTTGAAATTTTTATCCCCATTCTAGTTTGGCCTTTACGCGCGGTTGCTTCTGCCCCCCCCCCCCTCGGAAAATATAATGTATTTATTCAAGCCCCCATTCTGATGTATGCAAGTTTAGGAATTGGAATGGGCTCAATGTCCTAAAAGATACGACTTTACCTTGTTATTAATACTCATCAAACTAAATTAGCTGCTGGTCTGTCTTTTATGACTTATTATGTAAATGCAGAGGGCATTCTAGTCTAGCCCCCACTCTAGTCTAGCCCCCATAATCGGTGCCATTTGAGAAGATTCACCGCCCCAACCGTAGGCGTAACATTGGGTAATTCCTGTATTGTTATAAAGTCACACTGTGTGTTTGCTTTCACATAACCCCAGTTTAGCCCCTCCACCTCGGTTTGGACCCCACTAAATACCGATATTGGAACACCGCAGAGTGGCGGGTATTTGAATATCTATAGTTGGGGGCTTATCTGAATTAGCGTAATTTGGAAATGGTAGGGGCTTAACTGAAGTGCCCAGTCGGAAGCTAAACCTAGTTGGTGTTTTGGAGAGCTTAACTGAATTGGTCTAGGGGCATAATCGAATTGAGTGGGGGTAACCTTGATTGTGAGTAATTAGTCGATTTTAATGGGGGGGGGGTATCAGCGAACTCGGTGGGGGTTTGTACCATTCTTTTGGGGGAATAACTTGTGGGGCTTACTTGATTTCCCCACATTATCACCCGTACCAAATCTTCTCATTGCAGGTGCTCAATTCGAAGGCCACGCTCAGAAACTGGCGACCTCCGTGGCCCACCTCGCCGATTTGGAGCGCTCCCTGCAGACGTCCTACCTCACCGCCGTCGCCGAGAAATTCCTCTCGATGCCCGTTCTCTAGGCCCTTTTCGTGCCCTTTATACGTTCCTTTTGCGGGTAATTTTCCCCTTCCCCCTCTTTTTCGCTCGCCCGGTTAATTGGCCGCGTTCCCCCTCGCCTAGTCCATAGCTAATATGTCTTCTGTTTCATTTTCACGCCTTGTTACCCTCAGTTTTTCTGGTTAGTTTGAGGGTTTTTGAAATACACGTGGTTTATAAAGATACGGTTCCTACTCTTATTCGTGGATCTCTGTCTTTTGGGCGATTGTGGTGTGGATAATTCGGCCGCTGGCGATTGCCCGACTCCGGAAAAAAGGTCATTATTACTCCAAATCGCCTCGCCGCAGCGGTCCATCTGATCGAATTGGTGGGTCTAGGCCCCATCCCCATAGATTGGGGTTTTTCTGCAAAAAATGCAAGCCCAATCAGGAATAGCCGTTTTGTGATTATTAAGAATCGGGCTCTGTAGGGCTCGTATACATAAACTCGTCGCCCAACGACCTTTCTCGCAAATATTTGACATTAGCATAACTTTGAGTAAGAAATTATTGAAAAATAGGCAAAAATGTGAAAGTGTAGCTATGTCATTATTCATTCTAATTAGCTTAGATTCGCAGGTCATCGAAATTTCCAAAAAGGTCCGTGGGCGAGGAGTATATATGTGTTTCGAAATATTCTTATTTTAAAAACTTGTTTTGTAGCGAATTTTGTGCATAATTCGGTAATTTTGGTGTCCCTGTTCAGAAATTTCTCCTTCATGGTGAAAACTTCAAAAAATCACGGTTTTTGCATTTAAAATTTTATAAAGTTTTTCAACATGTATATTTTTAAACGCGATAAAAAACATTTGCCCTCAAACCAAGAAAAGTTGATCGAAACGTTGTTTGGCTCATTTGGACCATTTTGGACAAAACTACAGTAACCTAGGGTGACCTATATAGACTGAATAAACGTTTTTGACAAAGTTTGGGCAAAAAATTGCGTATTTACTTTTTGAGAGAGATTCAACCTTTCATTCAAATTCTCGTGGACCGGTTAATTTTCAACATTTTCTTGTTTGGACCCGTTTTTTATCACCATTATCATTCGTTTTTGCTCGAAACTACAGAGCATTGTATTTTTTTAGAATCGGCAATAATTTTTCAGTTTTCGCTGAAAATCTGCGGCTCATGGTCAGAACGCAAAGGACGCATTCGATATTACTCCTTAGGTTTTTTTCCGTTCCATAATGTTGTAATAGAAAATGTTAGCTACATCCTTGTCAAACTTAAGATTCGTTGTATCTTTTCTATTTGCTTTGCACATGGGTGCAGTGGTCAATTATTGAACGCTTTAAGAACAAAAAAGCAATCAAACAATCAAACTTTTTTCACACATCATTATGTGTGTTTGGGGTATTCTCACATTCCTTGGTGTTAAAATTTTTACACTTGCCCTCGGTAAGCGCGGTTTTCTTATTAGCAAAATTCAAAGTAGGAAAGTCACAAAGATTTGTAGAAATGTTTTATTTAGCGAATACGGAGTTTTTTCAAGTTTTGGTTAATAAAAAAACGCCTAAAGATCCTTATCCCAAGAGCAAGCATGGCAACGGGCCGGCCCGCTCCAAAATTTTTTACGGCCCGGCCCGACCTGGCCCGACTCAACCGAAAATTTATGCCTTTTTTCAATGTAAAAATCAAAGAAAACGAAAAAAAAATTTTCGGGCCGGCCCGGGCCGGCCCGCTTCAAAATTTTTCTCGGCCCGGCCCCAAATTTTGCCACGCTTGCCCAAGAGTCATTATCACAAAAAGGGCTAATTTTGCGGTCTTTCTTGTGTAGTCCTCATGATTAAAAGAAAATTGACCTATCGACTTCTCATTAACACATCATAATCCTTTTTTACTTAGGCGAACTTTTGTTTAGCACGTTTGCAGCTTAATATTAGCCTTATTTGTTTGTTGCGAGCAATGTAGCAAAAATATTTGATTGGTTAAAAACATTTCCCTCCTTTGAGAAAAACTTATGGAACACCCCTAACTCCTCTTCATTTGTTTTCTACACGTCGTACAAAGTGCAAGGACACCTGCTTGAGCGAGTCAACATTATGCTTTACACTTTGTCATGCTATTTATCATGTAGGCCTGTCATAATTTACAGCTGACGTCTAGGTTGAAAGGGAATAACATCGCGGTTTTTGCTGCAACAAGCGGTGGTTGGAGAGAGAGAGAGAGAGAGACAGAGACAGAGACAGAGACACGAGACACGAGACAGAGACAGAGACAGAGACAGAGACAGAGACAGAGACAGAGACAGAGACAGAGACAGAGACAGAGACAGAGACAGAGACAGAGACAGAGACAGAGACAGAGACAGAGACACAGACACAGACACAGACACAGACAGAGATAGAGATAGAGACAGAGACAGAGACAGAGACAGAGACAGAGACAGAGACAGAGACAGAGACAGAGACAGAGACAGAGACACAGACACAGACACAGACAGAGATAGAGACAGAGACAGAGACAGAGACAGAGAAAGAGACAGAGACAGAGACAGAGACAGAGACAGAGACAGAGACAGAGACAGAGACAGAGACAGAGACAGAGACAGAGACAGAGACAGAGACAGAGACACAGACACAGACAGAGATAGAGATAGAGACAGAGACAGAGACAGAGACAGAGAAAGAGACAGAGACAGAGACAGAGACAGAGACAGAGACAAAGACACAGACAGAGTGAAAGAGGCATTCAAATAGAAATCTCACCCCTCCATAGCGATTCCTTTGACCACCCTAGTGCTGAAGAAGATAGAACGAGGAATGCAGGGTGGCGCAGCAGAGGAGCTGAGAGTAATTGTTCATTCCTTTTAAGACGCCTTTTTTGGGCTCCCTCGCCCCCGGCGATGAACTCCCATGCGGGGACTCGCGGGAGACCTGAATAATTGAAGCGACGCCGGCGATGACGCTCCGTTCCCCGCAACGCTATCACCTCGCACGCTCCGATGCTCGTGGGTGGGTCCTGCCACGAGGAGTCGGAGCAACTACGGTAGTGCACTACGTGGAACAGGTAAATTTATTAAAAATGTTACTTTTTGTCTCGTACTCAATAACCACAGCCGAATATGCGACTGTACGTTGTTTAAGGGGCTCAGACGCCTTTAGGCCGTAGGGGTCACCACTGGGCCAATGAATCGTGCCGATTAATGAAATGTTTAATGAAAGCACCAGGAGTTCTGACCCGCCTACGGCGGGTCATCACTCCTGGATCGTGTGGGATGGGCACAGTTTGGGCTCTCGTTTGATACTAAACATGGTGTGGTTGTGGGGGTGTGTTAAGAAATGGATGTGGGTGCGCATGTGTGAGAAAGGTTTTAAGAAATGGGTGTGGGTGCGCATGTATGGGAAATGTGTTAAGAAATAGGTGTGGGTGCGCACCTGTGGGAATTGTGTTAAAAATGGGTGTGGGTGCGCACCTGTGGGAAATGTGTTTAAAAAATGGGTGTGGGTGCGCATGTGTGGGAAAAGTGTTAAGAAATGGATGTGGGTGCGCATGTTTGGGAAAAGTGTTAAGAAATGGGTGTGGGTGCGCATGTTTGGGGAAAATGTTAAGAAATGGGTGTGGGTGCGCATGTTTCGGAAAGGTGTTAAGAAATAGGTGTGGGTGCGCATGTTTCGGAAAGGTGTTAAGAAATGGGTGTGGGTGCGCATGTTTGGGAAAAATGTTAAGAAATAAGTGTGGGTGCGCATGTTTGAGAAAAATGTTAAGAAATGGGTGTGGGTGCGCATGTTTCGGAAAAGTGTTAAGAAATGGGTGTGGGTGCGCATCTGTGGGAAAAGTGTTAAGAAATGAGCGTGGGTGCGTATTTTTGGGAAAGGTGTTAAGAAATGGGTGCGCATGTGTGAGAAAAGTGTTAAGAAATGGATGTGGGTGCGCTTGTGTGGAAAAGTGTTAAGAATTGGGTGTGGGTGCGCATGTGTGAGAAAGGTGTTAAGAAATGGGTGTGGGTGCGCATCTGTGGGAAAAGTGTTAAGAAATGAGCGTGGGTGCGTATTTTTGGGAAAGGTGTTAAGAACTGGGTGTGGGTGCGCATCCTTGGGAAAGGTGTTTAAAAAATGGGTGTGGGTGCGCATGTGTGGGAAAAGTGTTAAGAAATGGATGTGGGTGCGCATGTTTGGGAAAAGTGTTAAGAAATGGGTGTGGGTGCGCATGTTTGGGAAAAGTGTTAAGAAATGGGTATGGGTGCGCATGTTTGGGGAAAATGTTAAGAAATGGGTGTGGGTGCGCATGTTTCGGAAAGGTGTTAAGAAATAGGTGTGGGTGCGCATGTTTCGGAAAGGTGTTAAGAAATGGGTGTGGGTGCGCATGTTTGGGAAAAATGTTAAGAAATAAGTGTGGGTGCGCATGTTTCGGAAAGGTGTTAAGAAATGGGTGTGGGTGCGCATGTTTCGGAAAGGTGTTAAGAAACGGGTGTGGGTGCGCATGTTTGAGAAAAATGTTAAGAAATGGGTGTGGGTGCGCATGTTTCGGAAAAGTGTTAAGAAATGGGTGTGGGTGCGCATCTGTGGGAAAAGTGTTAAGAAATGAGCGTGGGTGCGTATTTTTGGGAAAGGTGTTAAGAACTGGGTGTGGGTGCGCATCTTTGGGAAAGGCGTTAAGAATTGGGTGCGCATCTGTGGGAAAAGTGTTAAGAAATGAGCGTGGGTGCGTATTTTTGGGAAAGGTGTTAAGAACTGGGTGTGGGTGCGCATTTTTGGGAAAGGTGTTAAGAAATGGGTGCGCATCTGTGGGAAAAGTGTTAAGAAATGAGCGTGGGTGCGTATTTTGGGAAAGGCGTTAAGAAATGGGTGCGCATGTGTGAGAAAAGTGTTAAGAAATGGATGTGGGTGCGCTTGTGTGGAAAAGTGTTAAGAATTGGGTGTGGGTGCGCATGTGTGAGAAAGGTGTTAAGAAATGGGTGTGGGTGCGCATCTGTGGGAAAAGTGTTAAGAAATGAGCGTGGGTGCGTATTTTTGGGAAAGGTGTTAAGAACTGGGTGTGGGTGCGCATCCTTGGGAAAGGTGTTAAGAATTGGGTGCGCATCTGTGGGAAAAGTGTTAAGATATGAGCGTGGGTGCGTATTTTTGGGAAAGGTGTTAAGAACTGGGTGTGGGTGCGCATCCTTGGGAAAGGTGTTAAGAATTGGGTGCGCATCTGTGGTAAGAGTGTTAAGATATGAGCGTGGGTGCGTATTTTTGGGAAAGGTGTTAAGAACTGGGTGTGGGTGCGCATCTTTGGGAAAGGTGTTAAGAAATGGGTGCGCATCTGTGGGAAAAGTGTTAAGAAATGAGCGTGGGTGCGTATTTTAGGAAAGGCGTTAAGAAATGGGTGCGCATGTGTGAAAAAAGTGTTAAGAAATGGATGTGGGTGCGCTTGTGTGGAAAAGTGTTAAGAATTGGGTGTGGGTGCGCATGTGTGAGAAAGGTGTTAAGAAATGAGTGTGTGCGCATCAGTGGTAACAGTTTTAAGAAAATGAATGAGTGAGAATGACTCAACCGCACAACCGCTCCCTCCCATAAAAAATGACCACCCGCCCACCTTCATTCATTTACGCTAATTCCACCCCCACCCGTAGTCAACCGAATGACCGACCGGTCCCGGTAGAAATGAACGACTCAGTCACTCTGAAGCCTCTAATTTCTCGCTGCATTTCCGTCACTTCTCCGTGACGTGCGAAAGCGCTAGGTGAGAGAGCGAGGGAATAAGAGAGACTCAGAACAGCGGACGTAGTTCAGCGGCGGACACACACACAGACACACACACAAACAGACCGACACCAATCCTCGATTGTAAAAGTAAGGATACTGTTCTGTTTGGTTGAATTATTGAAAAAAAGTCCTCATTTCCGGTTTAGTTAGGTACATAATAGAATAAATTGTAAAGTTTTAAAACTCAGTGGTTGAAAATTTTTTATTCTTGAGCCCCGCTAAAGCTATTTTTAGCCATTGAGGAACTTGTCCGTCACATTCAACAAAACACCATAACTCAATAAAAGTGTCGTCAGTTGTTTGTAACCCAGAGACCAGATTTGGTCAAAAGGTTACCACGGTTCACCAAATTGTTATACTTTTTTTTTTTTGTTGAAATTGGCAAAAAATTTGGAACGCTTCACGAATTTGCGTGTCATCCTTGCGCAGGGGCCATGCTAATCTTCTCTGTATTGTTCCAATTTTAGTATATGTCCATTGGTATGAACGAGATTGACTAATTGCGCGCTGCTTAAATAACCCCGTGCCGTGAATGTGCCGATTCCGTACGGGTGCGAGCGACAAGCAGAATTACAGTCGCTTTAGGAGGAGACAGGCGCCGAAACGAGAGGAAAGCGTGAAACTGCTGGCGCGTAAAAGAAAATAAAACGTATAAATATGAAAATTTTTCGTTTAAAATACAAATCTATCTTAATATTTTTTTAAAAAGTATTATAGCTTTGAGATTCAGCGTTAAATGAACCCCTTTTTACCCAGTTCGACCCGTTTTGAAGCAATTGGACCCATAAGAATCGCAACAACTTGACAATAAAATGAGAAAAGGTAGTTATAACTGTTTAAAAAATAAAATTTCATAAGACAATGGTTCATTTTCATCACTCTGTGAATGTTTTTACGATATGCCCAAACTTTGTCGTTAATGCAATGAATTAACGCGTTTATGTTTCTCAAAACTGCGCATTATCTCCGGAAATAGTTCTTGGTATCCCGGAAAAACGCGATCTGTTTGCCAACCGTCTCAAGTACTCATCGCTCGTTTTCTCGCCTTATACTCGTCTGCCGCCGGCTGGTCGGTGGGGGCGTGTTGTCCCCTCGGTGAACAGCTGACAGCCGTCAGTTGACTTCGTGGTGGCCGACTTTCATCTGTACTTTCTTTTCCTCCACCAACATTTGTATTATAAGTCTTTTATCCCAATTTATATGCATTTTTATCGGTTTGAACGCTTTATAACGCTCAAAAATGCAGGAAACGGGGTCATTTGGTGATGTAAACGTTGTTAAGCTATTGAACATACTTATATTTATAATTTTGAGTATAATTACATTTTTATTCGAAAGTTTACTTATATATTTTAATTCAATGCCCCGTTTTGACGTATTACTCGTGTTCTCGGCGCCTCTGCCGCCTCCAGCGACTGTAATTGCGCCTGTCGCTCGCACCCGTACCAAATCGGCACCTCCAATGTACGGGGCTATTTAAGCAATGTGCAATTTGAGCACCTCGTTCATACCAATGGACATATACTAAAATTGGAACAATACAGAGAAGATTAGCATGGCCCCTGCGCAAGGATGACACGCAAATTCGTGAAGCGTTCCAAATTTTTTGTCGGTTTTTCGACAAAAATTGCTTTTAGTTTTGCCAAACTTGCTCTCTGTGTTACCCACAAATGACGCCATTTTTATTGAGTTTCAGTGTTTTCTTGTGAACAAAGTGACGGACAACTTCCTCAATGGCTAAAAATAGATGTAGAGGTTCAAGAATAACAAAAAGTTGAGAGCACTAAACCGGGGTAAAGCGAAGATAAATTCAAATTTATCATAAAGTTTTAATTATTTTATCATAAATTATCATTGCGTAAATTTAAATTAAACTAATTTTAGTTTTTCCTCCGTTAAATAGATTTTTAAAAAACCTATTGGGTTCAAAAGATCATGTGTTAAAATTTGAGCGTAGCCGCAGACAGCCGCGTCGGTTTCAAAACTATACAATTCCCGCGACATTGTCCCTTCTTTTGAATTTTCACAATTTTGTTTGTTTAAGCGACATTTAAACGAAAATTTATTAAAATACGGCTATAATTAAACATCACCATTTCATAATTCCCAACCCCATTTACCCATGGACCACCCAGTCAGATTGCCACCCACACGACCAGGGTTCGATCCCGGTCGGTGACATTCTTTTTTGTACAACTAAAATTGACTTTTATGTTAGTAAAAAACATGATTAAATACTTTAAAGCAGTTGAAAAAAAATTATTGTACCGATTTACACAAAATTTAAATTTTGATTTTCATAAACGGACCGACCGGACCGAGCCGCCCAAAAAAAATTTGTCGGTCAGGCCCTTCATTTGAGAACCCCGGCGCGTGCCTAATGGTCAAGTGGTTTGCGAAATAACTGGCAAGCAAACGCTCGGGTTCGGTTCCACCCCAGGCCAAAATATTCTTTTTCGGAAAAAAAAAATGAAAAGTACATGATATTTCTATCTCTGTCTTTGTAAATTGTACTTTTGTTTTGTATTTCTGGGTTTAATTATAGAAAAATGTTCCTGATGGTCCCCTCACCCAGCTTTTTCATGACTTACTCTATGCACTATCCGTTCATTATCATTAACGTTCGACCTTAACCTTAACCTAAACGTTCTGTTGTTGTTCATTTCACAAATTTCTGATCTACGGTGTTCAGTAGTGCTATTATTACGCCCCGTGGACGAAATTTTCCACCCTTTGCTTTTCCCTGTCGTCATTCTTTCAGATTCCCCCGGGCAACGGTTTTTTCCCGATTGAGCTATTTCCGAGGCGTGTTTTTCAATTAACCAAAGAACCAGTAAAGACATTTTACGTTCTTTCTCTAAAGAACCTTGGAGATTTCACTTTCTCACTGACATAAGCAGAGAAAAAACAACAAATCACTTGTTTTCCCTAGCAAACAACAACCACTTGTGTCTCCCCCGTCGCTTTGCAAACCTCAACACATTCCTTCGATTTGTTGTTTTTTGCGGGCAACGTCTGACGAAGGCTCAGACAAAAACTTTTAAATAAATCTCCAGAGAGAGGAGGAACTTGTAATTTTTTGTTTGCTTGCGTAGGAAGGGAGACAGACAGAGAGAGAACGAGCGAGAAATAGAGAGAGAGAACGAGCGAGAAATAGAGAGAAAGAGAGAACGAGCAAGAAATAGAGAGAGAGCGAGACAGAGAGAGAGAGCGAGAGACAGACAGACAGACAGACAGACAGACAGACAGACAGACAGACAGACAGACAGACAGACAGACAGACAGACAGACAGACAGACAGACAGACAGACAGACAGACAGACAGACAGACAGACAGACAGACAGACAGACAGACAGACAGACAGACAGACAGACAGACAGACAGACAGACAGACAGACAGACAGACAGACAGACAGACAGACAGACAGACAGACAGACAGACAGACAGACAGACAGACAGACAGACAGACAGACAGACAGACAGACAGACAGACAGACAGACAGACAGACAGACAGACAGACAGACAGACAGACAGACAGACAGACAGACAGACAGACAGACAGACAGACAGACAGACAGACAGACAGACAGACAGACAGACAGACAGACAGACAGACAGACAGACAGACAGACAGACAGACAGACAGACAGACAGACAGACAGACAGACAGACAGACAGACAGACAGACAGACAGACAGACAGACAGACAGACAGACAGACAGACAGACAGACAGACAGACAGACAGACAGACAGACAGACAGACAGACAGACAGACAGACAGACAGACAGACAGACAGACAGACAGACAGACAGACAGACAGACAGACAGACAGACAGACAGACAGACAGACAGACAGACAGACAGACAGACAGACAGACAGACAGACAGACAGACAGACAGACAGACAGACAGACAGACAGACAGACAGACAGACAGACAGACAGACAGACAGACAGACAGACAGACAGACAGACAGACAGACAGACAGACAGACAGACAGACAGACAGACAGACAGACAGACAGACAGACAGACAGACAGACAGACAGACAGACAGACAGACAGACAGACAGACAGACAGACAGACAGACAGACAGACAGACAGACAGACAGACAGACAGACAGACAGACAGACAGACAGACAGACAGACAGACAGACAGACAGACAGACAGACAGACAGACAGACAGACAGACAGACAGACAGACAGACAGACAGACAGACAGACAGACAGACAGACAGACAGACAGACAGACAGACAGACAGACAGACAGACAGACAGACAGACAGACAGACAGACAGACAGACAGACAGACAGACAGACAGACAGACAGACAGACAGACAGACAGACAGACAGACAGACAGACAGACAGACAGACAGACAGACAGACAGACAGACAGACAGACAGACAGACAGACAGACAGACAGACAGACAGACAGACAGACAGACAGACAGACAGACAGACAGACAGACAGACAGACAGACAGACAGACAGACAGACAGACAGACAGACAGACAGACAGACAGACAGACAGACAGACAGACAGACAGACAGACAGACAGACAGACAGACAGACAGACAGACAGACAGACAGACAGACAGACAGACAGACAGACAGACAGACAGACAGACAGACAGACAGACAGACAGACAGACAGAGCGAGAGAGCGAGACAGAGAGAGCGAGAGACAGACAGACAGACAGACAGACAGACAGACAGACAGACAGACAGACAGACAGACAGACAGACAGACAGACAGACAGACAGACAGACAGAGCGAGAGAGCGAGACAGAGAGAGCGAGAGACAGAGAGACAGAGAGACAGAGACAGAGAGAAAGAGCGAGAAAGCGAGCGAGAGAGAGAGAGCGTGAGACTGAAAGACAGAAAGACAAAGAATGACAAAGAGACAGATACAGAGTGACCGAGAGACACAGAGACACAGAGATACAGAGATACAGAGGTACAGAGACACAGAGATACGGCTACACAGACAGACATAGTTCTTTTTTCCGTCACTCTCTATCTATCTCCCTCTCTCTCTTCTCCGTATGAGGAACCCAACCCTTTAACTTGTTTACCTCCGTTCAAGACATTGCGTCTATTCGAATTTCCTCGCGGAGATTTTCCCACCCACCGACACTGATTTTTCGGTTCATTAACTTTCATCGACAGTTGTTCAAAAACCAATTTGCAAACAAGCTGCTGAAATTTCAAAATTTGAAATCTGTTTAGTCTGACCCTCCGTGGCGCATGATACCCCACGCCTGTTGTTTGCATCGTTTGTTAGAATGTCATTTTTCCCTCTGACAAGAAGCACGGTACAACAACGACTTTGTTTTCTAGAGGCTCAAGTTAGTCCCCCTGGGAACGCGAAGTAAAACGGTTACGAGATACTTCCGTCTCTCTCTCTCCCTCTCTCTCTCTCTCTCTCTCTCTCTCTCTCTCTCTCTCTCTCTAAACAGATTCATTTGTTCAGTTCACTGCCCTTTCTCCTTTGCAAACTCCAATCCCTTTCACTTTTTCACATCTCGCCCACGTGCCCCTCCAATTGAGTTTCCACTGCATAATAGCAGCGGCCCGTCGAATTCTCTCTCGTTCTTCGGCCCCACGGGCAGGCTTTGATACTCTCAAGGCCTTCCTGCTGTTGCGGTACCCGATCACAGCCTTACTATTACATTTTTTATCGATTTTTCAAGAGATTTGCGTGTAAAATTGAGATTTTTATTCCTTAGGTTGGGCCATAACTTAATTTTCAGGGTTGTCTGATGGACTTCGACCCGAACGCTGCCAAGTGGCAGTGTTGTTGTTGTCAGCTGCCCACAGGGCTTCAGACGATGGCAGCGGGAGAGATGGTGGTGGCCACGGCAATTGCGGTTGGAACGGCTATTCATATTGCGGGTGATTCACAGGTGAGACGTGTAAGTGTGAGTGTGAGTGTGAGTGTGAGTGTGAGTGTGAGTGTGAGTGTGAGTGTGAGTGTGAGTGTGAGTGTGAGTGTGAGTGTGAGTGTGAGTGTGAGTGTGAGTGTGAGTGTGAGTGTGAGTGTGAGTGTGAGTGTGAGTGTGAGTGTGAGTGTGAGTGTGAGTGTGAGTGTGAGTGTGAGTGTGAGTGTGAGTGTGAGTGTGAGTGTGAGTGTGAGTGTGAGTGTGAGTGTGAGTGTGAGTGTGAGTGTGAGTGTGAGTGTGAGTGTGAGTGTGAGTGTGAGTGTGAGTGTGAGTGTGAGTGTGAGTGTGAGTGTGAGTGTGAGTGTGAGTGTGAGTGTGAGTGTGAGTGTGAGTGTGAGTGTGAGTGTGAGTGTGAGTGTGAGTGTGAGTGTGAGTGTGAGTGTGAGTGTGAGTGTGAGTGTGAGTGTGAGTGTGAGTGTGAGTGTGAGTGTGAGTGTGAGTGTGAGTGTGAGTGTGAGTGTGAGTGTGAGTGTGAGTGTGAGTGTGAGTGTGAGTGTGAGTGTGAGTGTGAGTGTGAGTGTGAGTGTGAGTGTGAGTGTGAGTGTGAGTGTGAGTGTGAGTGTGAGTGTGAGTGTGAGTGTGAGTGTGAGTGTGAGTGTGAGTGTGAGTGTGAGTGTGAGTGTGAGTGTGAGTGTGAGTGTGAGTGTGAGTGTGAGTGTGAGTGTGAGTGTGAGTGTGAGTGTGAGTGTGAGTGTGAGTGTGAGTGTGAGTGTGAGTGTGAGTGTGAGTGTGAGTGTGAGTGTGAGTGTGAGTGTGAGTGTGAGTGTGAGTGTGAGTGTGAGTGTGAGTGTGAGTGTGAGTGTGAGTGTGAGTGTGAGTGTGAGTGTGTGTGAGTGTGAGTGTGTGTGAGTGTGAGTGTGAGTGATCTCTCTCATAACCTTTGTCCCCTCTGACGCAAACCAATTTACCCCCACTTAAATTGTTCCCTCGTTCACAAAGACCCTTGCAATTCTGCGTCACTTCCTCCGCCTCTTCAAATGCGATTTTCAGCCTCCCACGGCCTTCGAAGTATGCCTTATCACCCTGATGGCCATGTTCGCCCTCTCCTCAGCTCTGCTCATTTTTGGCATCCAACGCCATCGCCCACAGTTCATGTGGCCTTCAGTTGCCGCCCGGTGCCTTCTAATCATCTTCATCCAAGTTTTCGGAGTTTCCACGGTCGTCTCTCCCCATACTGAAATGGTTAAAGCCAGTGAATGGGAGAAAGGAACGCCTCCACCACCTGTAAGTACCGAAATTGATAGCTAAAATGTCATTTCTTTCAAGAGGGGTGGTATTTTCATTCTCGAAATTGTAAATTTTACTTTTTAAGCTCATAAATCTACAAAATATTCCTTTTTCACCGCAATGTAAGATCGCCGCCCCCCTTACCTGCGATTGCGTCCCCTCAAGCGGCTGAAATTCTTCTTGTCGCTCGCACCCGTACGGAATCGGCGCCTTCACTGCACGGGGTTATTTAAGCAGCGCACAATAACACGAGTTCGTTCATACCAATGGACATATACTAAAATTGGAACAATACAGAGAAGATTAGCATGGCCCCTGCGCAAGGATGACACGCAAATTCGTGAAGCGTTCCAAATTTTTTGCATTTTCAAATTTGAAAATTTCAGGCCACATCTGTTGCCCTGAGGCTGGTGCTCCTCGTTTTCGCCATGCTTTTCCTGACAGTTTTGATCTTCTACTGCATTTATTTGGTGATCCGCGGGACTCGTTTCGAAAAAGCCTTCGCCAGACGCAAAATGAGGAGGGAGTCTCTTCTTCACGCCGGAATGATCGGTGAGTTGTAATTGATTTATTGACTGACATTGCCGTCTGTAAACACAGTGCAGAAAACTGTAAACGGAGTGCAAATCAACCTGAAACGCTGAAAAAGTCCACAAATGCGTATTTTGATAGTAGAGCTTCACAAAAGTTAAAAGAGTTGATAAGAAATTGGTCTATAATCTTTGGGTTTTTCACGTGACAGCTGCTGAAAAGTGCTTGCGTACCTTGTGAGATATATTGAGGACTTCAGAGTGATTCATGCAATTTTCGAGCTAAGACAAAATCTTTAGTACAACTTGAGAGCTGTATCTGTTTACTGCTTGGTTCTTAACAGAGATCACAGTCCAGACAAATAAGAAAAGGTGATCTTCGGGAAAAACCTAAAAATATATTTTTGAACTTCATAATGGTGAAATTTTGTTCACGGCAAAGTTGCTTAGATCAAGAGTTTTCGCATCGAAAAAGCAAACCTCTAAATGACCAGTTCGGCGCCTTTTTCTTTTTCCTCCCACTTGATCTCTGCGAGACCAGCGCCTAACTGACTTCAGTAAATGTGATTCACACTCTCCGTCGGGGAATCACACGAAATCAGATCAAAACCTCTAGAATTTGAAAGCTTTCGATAAAATCAGCCAAATAGGGACAAAATCACTAACCTTTAGTTTGTTGGGCTTGAACAATTCTAAAAGGTGGGTAAAAACTTTACCGTAAAATCCAAAAGGCTAGGCTTTGACTTCTTGTGTCAAAACATTTTTGACTTAACCATTATTACATCAATAGCTGTCGCCAAAACAAAATCAACGGACGCCCGCTAATCGCGATACTTTCTAAAAGCGGTATATGGCCGTTTTTGGCATTTGGATTTTCGTGGGGATTTTCCTGTTTCAACCCCACCAAAAAACGATAGAATCGTACTCCTGTACCAGATCCGAATAGTACCGCATCGTTCTCACCTTCACACCTTCAAGCTTGAGAAAAAACTTGAGTCTGGCATAATATCGGTAGCTATTTTCATGCTTAAAATGATATACCCCTCGCCCAAAGAGCTTGTAATAGCGGCGTGCGCTTTTGACCCAGAAAATTGTCTGCGTCTCCATGTTTCGCAAGCTCATTAGCCGGTTAGATGCGCAGGTTTATTGTAACTCCATCCAAGGTCCATGGGCGAAGACTATAATAAGTAGTGTCACAATTGTCTTGTTTCTGCAAAGAATTAGAAGACAAACCATGATTGAAAAGCACCGAAAAAAACAATTTTCTTTTGTGTTTCCAAAACATACATCACAGATTTTTGATACGTTGTTAACCTTTTTGCCTTGTACCATATGTATTTTTTATTTTTGTACGATTTTATGCACGCTATCCTTGTATTACAAAAATAGGAAAAGAAACTCGCGCGAGACCTTGGCAGCACACAGCTCGCCAAAACAGCCATGCAAACGGCGCACGCGAGTTCAGTCGCTTTTCGTTGCGGGACCACAGGCCCATTTCTAATTGAATTAACGAAATACTAATGCATCGAGCCTGAGAATACTAGCTTATTTTTTCTTTTTACAGATCGGTTAGAAAGGCTTGTACCCTTTGGGCTGAGTTTTTTGCCGGCATCAAATTCATAGCGACCCGAGAAACACAGTTTTTCGTGTTTTTCGGTCATTTCCACTGAGAATATTCTGGTGCCAAAACTCACCCCAAAGGGGACATGTATTTGCAATAAGTTAACGCTTAGATTTCCCAATTTAATCCTGTGACCGTTCCGGGCTCGTTGCATTAGTGCATGTTGTTTAGCTACAGTAACCAAACACTAGTCGAAGCTGAACCCCCTCATTTTATCAGAATTTTTTATTGAAACAATATATTAAAGGTAGCTAGTTTTTCATTTTCTTATTCCAAATATTCCAAATATAATTTTAATGGTGAATTAACCATAAAAATCATGTTTTAAAGCTTGCAGTCTGAACTGCAGGCATGCCGTTGCGGGACCTAGCTCTACTGAAACGGCGATTTCCTGAAATCTGGCTGCAGCGAATTTGAGAATTCGGGGGAATTTCATATATTGACGAAGGGAACTTTTATCTCTTGGAATTAGTTTTTGGCGATTTAAAAAACTCAACTGCCTCAGAAAAACAGTGTTTTGTGTTTTTCAATCATTTTTCGTTAATGAATTTTCGAGAAAAAACTCAGCCCAAAGAAGGCATTACTGGGCTAAACATTCACAAAAAGATTGGTTACTGAAAATGGCTGGAACGTCCAGATTGGCGGCGGCAAGTTTGTGTTTCATCAGCCAGCTGTCTGACGCGAATTCGACATTTTTGGGGCGATTTATCTATATAAATAGGCGAAATAAATGTTTTTCTTATTGTTTTGACATTAAAGTAGCAAATTACAGGTTAAAATGAATAAAAATAAGCATTTTTAATTATTACTACTACAGTTTAGGTGTTTGTAATGGAGCGCGATTTAGAAAAGGCCGCCCTTTAACCTGCCGGCCTCGGCGAGCACCCTTTCGCGCGTTCCGAAATGCCAGCCACGGTAAGTACGAAGTGCAAGTCGACCGCAGTTGACCGCGTCTGCTGAATCTCAGTGAAACAGCATATAATCACAGGAGAGCGCAGAAACGCGAGAGAGCATGTTAGGACAGGAGGGCGTTAGACGGCGCCGGTTCTGTGTCTTGCTTGAAAGCGTGCTATTTCGTCGCCGCCTCACACGCGTCGCGTATCGCATGCGGCTGGAAGATGGTCTCCTATGTTTGCTACTTGGGCATTTTAATTGAGCGTACATAGCGTGCAGCGCAAAAACGGATGCAACATATCAAAATTTGTCTAAACCATTGTATTCAGCTGTTTATTGAGCGCTGAAAGTGGTTTTTTGCCTTAAAAAAGACGTTGCAATTTTTTTTATAGTTTTGTTATAGTTTTCAGCTCATTCTGAATAACACCACAGATCGGCATGATAAAAATGTTTCAATTTTTCCTCGAACTGCTTTAAATTCTCAGTGCAAGATTGACAGTTCGTGCTCAGGTTAATTTTTTTTTTAAGTGAGAAAAACGTAATCTAGAGGGTGGACCATAGTTTAAAGCGTTTTTTTGCCATTTGGCGCTTTTAAACGTCGAAGAATTTCCCGCGGCACGCGTCACCTGTCCCTTGTTTTCGGGTCCATCCATCACACCTACATGTTCCCCGGAATTGTCCAGTCTCGACAAATAAAATCGTTTAAAGGCTTGGATTTATGGAGGAACTGATAGTGTTTTTCAGTCGAGGAGAACAACAAAAATATGGTTTCAGATCCGGATTTCGGCTCCCGTCGGGCGTCTCAAACGTAGCCTTCGTCTTCGCCACAAAAACCACATCTTGCCAAGTGCCTCCACGATTATCGGGATCATATATATTTTTATTATCGCTTCGCATATAAATAATGCTCAATCTTGCTAGAATTCACCCGATTTGCATAGTTTTGTACCTCGTTCGAGGGGATCGAAGGGGTCTTCGAGGGATCGGCGGATCACTTTCACCCAGCAGTCATAGGCCTGAAAATTAATAATAACGTGAGCAGGGAGAGAGAAAGAAATAAAGAGAAAGATAGAGAGACATGGAGACAGAGAGACATACATAGAGATAGAGAGACAGAGAGACAGAGAGACAGAGAGACAGAGAGACAGAGAGACAGAGAGACAGAGAGACAGAGAGACAGAGAGACAGAGAGACAGAGAGACAGAGAGACAGAGAGACGAAGAGACAGAGAGACAGGGAGACAGAGAGACAGAGAAAAATAGAGACAGGGAGACAGAGAAACAGAGAGACAGGGAGACAGAGAGGCAGAAGCAAGGCTATAACAAAGAAGAGAGGAGACTCTCTCTCTCTCTCTCTCTCTCTCTCTCTCTCTCTCTCTCTCTCTTACCTCCAATCCTCCATGACGCCTAAAATTCTCCTGTATCCAAGTTCTATTGTAATAGGACCCTTCGTAATTTTTTCCTACATCAGCCAGCAGAGTAGCAATTGTGATAGTTTGCCCAGGAACCGGCCTATGAAATCACAATTCACACAGTACGTTCAATTTCTCACTTTCTTATAGCAGCAATGTGAAGCCCAGCCAAGAAATTAATTCCTGAACTTGTTCCACCGAAAATTGCCTGAAATGATTATAAGATTTGAAGTTTTCATTTATGTACCTGATCGCGGAGTACCCTCATAGCAGCTGTGGAGGCAATATCTGGCACTTTTATGACTCTGTCGATTACAGCGGAGTCAAGGCTGAAAAATTGCGATTTTTCCAATTTGGAAACAAATTTTGCCTTGTGGTTTCACCGTGTTTAGCCATTCCCATGGGACCAAAACCAGTTCCAGCCATGCCAGGAGTTACCCAGAGAGAGGCTCCAGACTCGTTTGTAAATCTGAAATTGGGGGGGGGGGGTTACTGTTGAATATGAAAATTTTACTTGTGGTGAAGTACGTAGTCATAGTAGACGGAAAATTGCGTATCTGCTAGAACTACTTGGGTTGGGATACCGTACTTTCGGATATAGCGGCCAACTGAGGAGATGGTTCCGCCTGGAACGAAAGAGAGAAAGTGAGGCTCACTCACTCACCTCACCTCACCTCACCTCACCTCACCTCACCTCACCTCACCTCACCTCACCTCACCTCACCTCACCTCACCTCACCTCACCTCACCTCACCTCTCTCTCTCTCTCTCTCTCTCTCTCTCTCTCTCTCTCTAAACCTGTTCCAGCCGAATGTATAAAGTAGTCAGGAATCTGATTCTGATAATGCTGAAGTTGTGCCAACAACTCATGAAACACATTGGCAGATTCCATACGAAAACTTCCAGCTGTAAAACATACTTAAACCTTTTTTGTGATAACCCACACTCATGAAAGTCTTCGGCTTTATCGGCATTTCCGAACTGATTCATGAAGAATCCGTTATTTTTGGCGGCTTCCTCCCTAGCACGTTCGAGTCTGTGAAAAAGTTGAATTTTCAAAAACTTCGATTTACCTTTTGCTAATCGGAACCTTTATGACATTTCCTCCGTTCTCTTCTATGTGTTCTTGTTTTATCCGCTCTAATGTATCAGGTACCTGAAACATACATTCAAAGAAATGTTTGGAAAAAAAACGTACTATAGCTGTGAAATTGACTCCTACAAGTCTGCACATATAGGCTAAGGAATTGGCTGTGTTGCCGGATGAAGCTTCATAGACCATTGTGTCTGAAATTACGATTTACACATTCACACACGCACGCACACACATACACAACGCGCACACACTCACACACACACACTCACACACACACACACACACACACACACACACACACACACACACGCACACACGCACGCACACGCACACCAATTCCCACTTTATCTCTATCTTTCACTTACTTTCATCAATGTGCCCTTCCCTCAGGGCCCACATCATGAGCATTAGTGCATAGCGGTGTTTCAAACTCCCAGTTTTGCTGGCAGATTCATTTTTGAAGACGAATTCCACATCTGGTCGAGCGGGGTACTGTAATGTGCCACAATAGACTAAAAATGGTGATTCAACCCACTCTCCACCGAAAAATAGGGGTGTGTTCCATCTCCCGACGTTCCTTCCACAACTTTTCCATAGCTCCCATAGTCCAAGTGCGATCGCCTAAAACATTACTTTGAGTATGGAAATTGTAATTTTATGCAAATTATCATGCAATGTAACCACTAACCTGTTAAGGCATCACTTGGGGCCTCCGCTAGAGTTGCTATAGAGGTGAGCACAGTTGGGACCAAGAAGAGCAGCAGAGGAAGGAACTGGCTTCCTTGCATTCTGAAATCCTTATTATATCAGAGAGAGAGAGAACGAGAAAGAGAGAGATAGAGAGAAAGAGAGAGAGAGAGAGAGAGAGAGAGAGAGAGAGAAAGAGAGAGATATTGTCGCAGTAGGCTCTTTCAAAGAAAGTGTTAAGCGCAGCAGACGCCGCTTTCACAAGCTCGATAGCAATAAATATTCAGTAAAAGACAGACGAAAACATTACATTCAACATTGCATTCTTTTTGGAAAAAGTCACGTCTGGTGTTTGGTTTGCAACTGGTTTCTTAAACTAGGTAAACTAGGCCGAAGCTGACCGTGGCACTGATTATCAACGGAATTTTTGTCTCAGTCTCTGTAAAAAAAGGAAAATGATACAGCTAGATTGCTGACGGAGAAATAGAGAGAATAAACGTGAGAGAGATAATTCTGAAAAAAAGACGTAGACGATCGAAAATTCCGAGCTTTTTTGTCTGAAAATGAATTCTTTTGTTCCTGTTTCCCGCTTATATTGAACAAAAATTTGATAAGATTGTCTTGAAACAAACAGCATAGTCACTGAAAAATCAAACATCGCAAGGAAGGAAAAAGGGCAGAAACAGAGAGACAGAGACAGAGACAGAGACAGATATAGAGACAGAGACAGATATAGAGACAGAGACAGAGACAGAGACAGAGACAGAGACAGAGACAGAGACAGAGACAGAGACAGAGACAGAGACAGAGACAGAGACAGAGACAGAGACAGAGACAGAGACAGAGACAGAGACAGAGACAGAGACAGAGACAGAGACAGAGACAGAGACAGAGACAGAGACAGAGACAGAGACAGAGACAGAGACAGAGACAGAGACAGAGACAGAGACAGAGACAGAGACAGAGACAGAGACAGAGACAGAGACAGAGACAGAGACAGAGACAGAGACAGAGACAGAGACAGAGACAGAGACAGAGACAGAGACAGAGACAGAGACAGAGACAGAGACAGAGACAGAGACAGAGACAGAGACAGAGACAGAGACAGAGACAGAGACAGAGACAGAGACAGAGACAGAGACAGAGACAGAGACAGAGACAGAGAGGGGGAGCATAAAAACCTTTAATTGTTTGGTAAAAATGACAAGGGGTTATGATTCATATCGATTGTCTGACCTATATGCAGAAGTAAAAGCAGAAACCAGCGTCTAGGTTAATTAATGCCCATTATCACCCCACGGTCAACTTCATCCTTTTTTTCATTTACACATTCCCCATCTTAAAATACCTTGTCAATTTCTTCAAAGTTTGTGCTTTAATCTCTACTTATCTCAATTTCGTGGCCAAAGATAACAAAATCTTGTTCTAACGCCTTGTGACATGATAAAAAAACGCCACAGATTTTGCCATGCTGGACGCCGCTCACACTACCTCTAGAAAACGAGACGAAAATGTAAAAAGTACGAACTGTTCGCCACTTAGCTCTTTTATAGTCAACGATATTATCTTACAAACGAGTTTCACGCGTAAGCTGTTGCTGTTTTCATTGTTTTTCTGAAACATTCCTGTTATATATGGATTACCCTTTTTTATTTTTTCAACTTCAAAGTTCATATTGATATCAACGTGCGCTCTACGATTTTTGACCCAGACACTGATTACCTCACTAAACCTGTTCGCCAAAATAATCCGTTCGCATTATTCTGTCCCAAATCGTTACTTACCGCATGCTAAACCGGTTATTTATAATTTGTTCTACATTGGGTAGCTTATTTTACATTATTACACGCTGATTTTCGCCTCATTTCATGTTTTACATGTTTTTAAAAGTTCTAACCCAATTTTGTTAACCGATACGCAACTGCGTACGGCATTTGAAATCACACGCCGGCTCTCAAATTACTGTAATCGGATTTAAGCTTTTCATTTATTCCTTTTTAAATTGGAACTTTTCTTGCATTCATCGGAGCTTTTTCCTAGAATTGTTGTTTTGGAGTAAATAAGATAATTATCCAGTTCTAATAATCTTGTTTTTGATTAGAATTATCCAGTCCTAATTATCTTATTTTTTATTACAAAATATTACACGGAAATCCGATTTTCCATGTTGTTATTGATGGATTTCGGCTCTAATTTTTCCTTATTTTCAATCAGTGTTTCAATGTATAACCCATTTTACATTATGTTTGCTAAAAATGCCCATTTGGTTCTGGTTTTCTTCCCCAAAGAGACAGAATTTTTGCCTTTCCCCTAGAATTCTGTATCTTCCAGTTTTTTGCCCTGTCACTTTGCGAATTCTTTGAGTAGATCAAATTTCACGTGGTGTACATACCTCGGAGATCGCGGGAAATCCGTGTCACATGTGTCCAGCCTGCCAGCCGGCTGGCAGCGTGGCACCTCCACCTCCGCGTTGTGCCAGCCGGGTGGCACTGTCTGGTTGTATTTTTGAGGTGAAAATTCAAATTGTCGATGTTTTGTGATCGGATTAATCAATATTTATCGATTTTTGTGACCGAATTTTCAACCTTCTTGGGATTTCAGCCGCTTGTTGGAAACTGAAGCTATTTATTTTCCTCTCCCCTGATTTCGCATGCTTTTTGGCCATCAAAGCCTTGTTTTCCTTCATTTTCTCGTCGCTGGATTGTTTCTCTTTCGCTTAATTACCTCAATCCCCCGCCTCTCGACCTTAATCGCTACCGAGAAATGCAATGTTTTCCCGTCGTCACGCGGTGCTATCATCGAAAATTATGTGTTCTCCAACGCATCATGTTTTTTTCTATGTCTTCTAATCCCCCGTGTAGGCTGAGACGTATTGAGCAAACATTTTTCAGCAGGAATGTGTGCTCTCATGGTACTCGATGTTCTTTAAAACAAACAAATATTACGTCAATGACACCGAAAAATAGTAACAAAAACACGAAGCGTGCTCCCACAGACATACAGGAATGTATGAAGATCAACCATTTGGTTAATTCGCGATATATTCCCCGTTTGAAATTATGGATTTTTGTGGACGTTTACCGTAATTTATACCAGCCGGGTGTGACTAACGAGTCCTTACGGGTCTTGGGACTTACGAGTATTTTAGGACTGTCGTAGGTTCCAAAATAACCTCATTATAAGCCGGAAAGCACGTTTCCTCACGGCATTTTCCTCATTAACGTTTGAAGTAGCAAAAAAAACCGGCATGGGCTGGTCTCACCACGAAAAGCATTTGCAAAGTGCCAAGTCAACGAATTGCACTGAATGTCCACCTTTGGAACCGATCAGAAGTTTCCCCCCGCTCAATTTGCGGATGCGTGGCCGTTTTTTGGAGAGTTTCACACATGCCCTGAATTTTGGGCATAATCCTCGGGAATGGCAGAGATCTTTTAAAGCTGTGTTTATCTTTGCCCGTTGTGATACTAATTCCGTCGGTTGTGACAATAATCCAATATCGGCTTATTTTCTCCCACATCAAACGGATCAATCTCCCACGTGGTTAATCTACATATATCTCTACGTGTCGGCCAAAGACCGTGGCACCGCGCCCAATGTGATTCTCCTTTTTTCCGCCGTCACTGTCACCTTCTCGTCCTTTCGCTGGTGTGTTAACCAGTTTAAAGATGGCGCTGGATTCAATTCTCCCATTTCCTTTGCTGCCATCTGTTCAAAACACAGCGGTGTTTCCTCGGGAGGCCGTTAACGCGGTCCTCGCTGCAGCCGCCGCCGCTTCTTCACTTCGTTATCCCACGTCGCAGTGTCAAGTCGCATCGATTTCGTTCTTTTTCGGAGGGGAAAGGGAGGCCTCGCATGTCGCATTGTTTTTCGCTGCTTCATCCGTCGTCGCGTCACTTTTTGGAGGCGCCTGGAGACCTCTTGACCTTCCGGCTTTGCTCCGCTGATGTTTTCCGTGGTTCCGCCATAACATCAGTGTCCTCTTTCCCATATAATTAGAGCGTGGATGGAATTCCCTTGTAGGTAACGCAAAATACTGTAAATCCTTATAAAATTAAGCAAATAAACCAAAATGCTGCGAATTTCCCACCTTTGTGACTACGCCAATATTATGATCTCGGCTATTGACCTATCAGTGAGCGGTTTTACTGACCACCACAAAGCTCAAAGAGGCATGGAAATAAGCTCCCATTTCCGATCCTCAATTGTGCAAACCTATGGAAAGTATTCTTCTGATACAACCCATGGTCTTTTTCGCATGTGCGTCATGCCTAACGGGTGCGTAGTTTTACTACCATCTCGTACGTCATACCAAGGATGTTTCGGCCGGTGCCTTCAGCCTTTTGTCTTTAGACTGGGTTTTGCTAAATCCGTTTCCAGATCCCTCGTAGGCCAACCATGGCTTTATTTACGGCGGATAAGCATCATTCCTCGGGAATGTACATCCCGGTTTCCTTAAGGTGGAATGCACTACGAATGTTTGATTGTTTAGGGTAGTTGAGGCTACTTGTATTTTATCCGGTTACCCTATTTCAAGGCCTAAAGTTGAAGGTAGGTACGTGAATTGCCAGACCCTTCCGGGGATGTTCTGAAACAACCCGTGATCTTTTCTGCGTCTGATGCCATGCCTCAGGAATGTTAAGTGTTACTACCATCTCTTACGCCATACCAAGGATTTCTTGCTCGAACATTGTCTTGAGACTGAGACTCCTTCACATTAGGATTATTTAATTCCAACCCCGATGCTTTATCCATCACACGCAAATCCTGTGCTTTCTGGTTGTGTTTCGTTGGAGTCATGCCTGCGTACCGAAGGGTGTAAAAGGGAATGTTTCATAAAGGACGGACCCTTCTTTTTCCGAGAAATCCCCTCCAGCAAAAAAAACCAAGGTTCCGCCAGCACAACGCATCCGTGTATTGTTCGAATTGCATTAATGCATTCTACTGGGACATCAGAACCTTTTTTTTTGCTAAGAATTTGAAAGAATCGTGCATGAAGGCCCGGATTCGCATTCTCAGACAAGGAACTTCTCTCTTGTCAAGTTTCTGTGTAATTCACTTACCCGGAGGCAAGACCTTTTGAGCAACGTCAGCCGTTCAACCATTGACATGCCCTAAGATTCTAAAGTTTTTAGTATGTAACTTGAGTGCTTAGCACCAGACACTGCCTTGAATTATAGTTGAAGATTATTTCAAACTTGTGAGTTACACTTATGCGTAACCAACAGGAAATCCCTCAAAACACCTCGTTCTATTTCATCTCGAACAACGCACCAGTCGTTTTTTGATCAACTGATTCGTCACACTACGCATGGGAATGAATTTCCGTTTGTGTTTTTGACGCTGAGGTGCAGGATTTGTCATCATTTCGCACATTTCCTGCGCTGTCTGACCGGGTAGCACCTTGTCTTTCGCGTGACAAAGAACACTGCGTGATCAATTGGGCCCAGCTGTTCACTTTCGCGCGATTGCTGAACTTACAGAAACATTTCGAACCACTTTTTGTGCCTGCGATCGTAGAGATTGCGTGGTTCTTAGGTTCGTCTGTTTGCCAAGCGCATTATGAGGTTGTCCGTGTGTTTGTCTCACGTGAAATTGAGTCCTCTTGTGCCGAAAAACACAATCTTTCGACCTCCGGTGGTCTTCTTTGTTTGAGGATCACTGGCAATGTCGCTTTTTTGCCCTGTGCTTGTACGAAAATTTGTTTGCCGTTTTGCCACAAGATTCAGTTGCTTCAACTGGTGAAATTGGGACACAGCGCCTCCGGGTATTTCTGGATACAATTCCAGACACGAAGGCACGATTGATGGTGCTTGGCTAACTCACGCGATGGTTATGTTACCCAGTGTTGTTAGCGAAAACTGCATTTCCGTCGTTTAAATTCGGTTCTGACGCGAAAGTTTGTCAAACGAAGTTATATCACACCGTGATAGTTCCAAAACCAAGGCCGAAGGTCTCGTCTGATTCTACGTAGTGGTTCTAGTTTTCTAGAACTATTAGCATAAAACGCCACTTGGAACGTTTCACGTAGCGATTTACGTAAAGTACATTCCTATCTCTCGTCACCATCTCCCTCTGGCCGGTCGTTCCTGCTTCAACGGAGCTATTTCCAGCCATACGAGGTGTGTTTTCAACGAAACAAATGCCACATAGCCTAGGATTTTTAAAATGTCTCTGAATTTTCGGTCATCAGGATTTGAAAATGTCCCCAAAGTGCGAATATCCTTCTCGTATCAGACACGACGGCGGCGTTTGCACTCATTTACTTCTGCGGAGGTTCATATTAACCGTTGAGATTCTGCAGTCGAAGTACTCTTGCTGAGATTTGAAAAAAAATTGTCTAGCCCCCGCTCCGTAGTTAAAAAGTTTGCGGTGGGATGGAGAACTTCATAACGCATACTGAATATTTTCTTATTCACGTAATGTCGTGCACCGAGGGTATTGCTCACACCGAGTGACGTTGACAAATAAGATATTTATCACCTACCCAGATAAGACATTTACTTGCGTTAAAAACTACAATTCTGTGACAGCGTATGGGTTCTCGAGTACACTGGACCCCGAAAAGTTTGTGCTGAACAATTCAAACATCGCTTGAGGGGAAACATTTTAAGCAACGCTTTTTTCTTCAAAAGTTGGTTTTTAAAATGTTGAGCATAGGTGGACGTGAGGCGCTTGTGGTACCTATGTAATTCGGCCTTTGGTTGAAAATGGTAATGAAAATTAACAGGGGGCTTACATTGTTTCCGAGGCACCATTAGGGGGACACCTGTAACAACCCCCCCCCCCCCCCCTAAACGCTCGTTGTCCAGCCATGAATCGAACTTAGGCGTTTTTAGGGAATATTGAATTTTGGTGCCAACCTACTTCAATAATTAGCAACCAGTAAGATTATTTCATTGCTGGACAGGGAGCGTTTGGGGGGCTTGATACGTAAGTCCCCCAAATAGTGTCCGATACTGTTAAAGCATGCACCTGGAAAATCCTAACGATTCCATGTCTACTACCACCTTTGTATTTGTCCTACCCTATTTCTGACGGAGTTTCATACAGCCGGTGTTGTTATGCATCTCGTAATTCTTGATCGCCGTCGCGGGATTCTATTGCATGAGAAAATCGAAACGACCAACAAATGTGAGAATGTCCGATATACAGCTCCGCAATCATATGTTTCACCGCAGCCACGATGTCCTATGGGAAGGACTGACGTCCTCGAAAAAAGATGATTGGATTCCTGGCCCTCGGAATGCAATTTCCTTTGTTTTTCATGTTGCGGCTTTTGCCCCGCACATGCAAACAAGTCGTCAAATGGAAATAGGGGAATATGTGTGGGGACAGGCAGCGTGTCTGTGCCCTCTCTCTTATCACTTCGTGTTGGGGACGTCCCCCCTTGCCACGGCATTTCCAGGGTTCACACGGTTTTCCCCGTTATCTTTTCGTGTCCCCGGCATATCTCTTTTTTGTTTCTTATTTTGCAAATCTCTCTCTCTCTCTCTCTCTCTCTCTCTCTCTCTCTTTAAGACCCCTCTATTTCAGTACGGGATGAGTGTGCCTCCCCCGTCTACAGAAGACGGCGGCGGGCGACATGCCGGCAGCAGCAGCTCCGGCGGAGGAAAAAAGATCACCATCGGAATATGTGCCATGAACAGAAAGGCTACGTCGAAGCCGATGAGGGCAATCATGTCGAAGATAGTGGAATACTACAAGGTTTGTTTTCTTTATCTCTCTAATAGAAACATCAAGAATAGACAAATAAAACCCAACCAGATTTCTCACAATGCCGTTTTACAAGTGTGAGCCGTCGCTTGTCACTACAAACTTTAAAAAAATGTGAATAAGGATGCCGGTGATGCAAAACACCGATTTTAAACGAAATATACTTGGAACCACCAAAAAATGAACTAGCTACTGTCGGGGTTCATTTTATGCGATTTCATTTTATCCCCCCTCGTGACACCGCTAGCCGTGTGGCCCGAGTCACCCAGCATTCCTAGGAGTGTCCTTCAGTTGGGATGCTCTCCCTTAACTTTGAGGGCGAAAATTGGGTAATGTCCTTAATTAAAGGGACTTTTAGCAAAACTTGACAAAATTAGCAGTTAAGCATTAAGTCCTTTATAAGTGAGATTTTGTGGTCCTTTGTCCCCATATAACCTGGGGAGACGCGGATATGCCATACACGAACAAGCTACATGTCCGTTTTGCGCGACCCTCTGAATACAAATGAGGCATGTGGAGCGATTCCCCGATTAAATAGGAAATTTGGCTCGGCGCGACTCCCTCAACCGAAAATCCTGGTCGATTTTTTCTATGGGCTATACTTTCCCGAGGTTAGCCCCCGAGTAATAAATTCAGCTCGGCACGATCCCCTCAACTCAAAATCACGGTTTTCTTTTGGAACCAACCCAACAAATGTTACCGGATTTCGCCCTTCCACACCCTGTGAGATCCTTCTGGTGTCCCTTCTCTTGCTCAAATCTCTCCTGTCACCTCTATTCAACAAGGTTATGTAACCCTATTTTGCAAGTACTGTATTTATTATAGTGTTTGCAAACTTTGGTTATATATACCTTAAGCATAGGGTAATAGGTGAGATTTAGGCAAGAAAAGTGACGCTGGTTTGACCTTACTCTGTGTGGAAGGTCGGAATGATATGCCGCCATCGTAAATTGAGTAACCAAGGAAGTCTATTAGCTTCTTTTTTGCACATGGTAGCCTTTGCAACGTAATTGGCAAGATTAGAGCAAAGACTGCTTTTGCACTGCTACCGTCAAAGTGCAGCGATAAATTATAGGGGTTTACAGCCGTGTTGTTGTGTCCCCTCTCGGCGATATCTGTCTTTCGCCGACAAAATTCTACAAACGCTGCGTACTTGCTTATCACTGTCGCGACTGCCAGTTTCGACTCTGGGTTCTTTAGTTCTGATCCTCTCACGCGCTCACTCATACACACACACACACACACACACACACACACACACACACACACACACACACACAACCTTTAATTTCCAGGAATGGCTGGAATTCTTCATCTTCCCCGAAGCCGTCATTCTCAACGAACCGATCGAGCAGTGGCCCCTCTGCGACTGCCTGATCAGTTTCCACTCGACCGACTTCCCCCTCCACAAGGTTTTTCCTCGTTTTGGAGCGCTTTTCTCACAGATATCTCGTTTCAGGCCATTGAATACGTCAAATTGCGCAGGCCCTACGTCATCAATGATCTCAAGCGGCAATATGATTTGGTACGGGGGAGACAGGGCAGAAAATGTGGGAAAATTTCAGCTTGATAGGAGGAAGGTCTTCCGAACACTGGCAAAAGAGGGAATCGAACACCCAAGACACGGCGTGCTCATGAGGGGAGATCCAAAGGAACCAGGTTTGTTTGGTTGTTTAGTGGAACCATCGTGGGCCTTTCTAATTAGTTTAATCCAACTAATCAGACATGATTTATTCATTTCTCATGCCTTTTTGTAATCAATTCCATAATTTGCGGGTAGTTCGTATTTCCTAGCAACTGGTTGTCAATAGAGACCAAAATAAATGACAGTGTAACCGTCGACGCGTCTCAGCCTTGTAAACAACGGGCAATCTAAAATGTCCTATGTAAGCGTGTGTACTGGGCCCATTTAAAAATGTTTTTTTTTGTTTTGCATTAAATTTAGTATTTGCAAATTTTCGCGCAAAAAAAAGGATCAGAACAAAATACACAATATGTCACTTTCAATGTTTTTATGGTTTAAGTTTTAGTTAACGTAGAACTTTACATTTTGTAAAGTTCGCGGGAATTCTGCGTTTAGTAGGCATGGGCTTGCGCTCATACGTGGACACGGTGCGGAGGCAGATCTAAAAGAAAGGCCCCCGCCAAGAGAGGGGGCCTAAAAAATTAAGATCCCCCCCCCCCAATTTTTTTGGGGCCTCCATACTAAACAACCCCCACAAAACCAAAATCCCGCAGGCACTTTATACTGCGTGGTCTACCGTATTTCGTGCCAGTCGGGTGTCAATAGGGTCCAAATTATTGTCATTATGAATTTTTACGCACCCTACCTTTGTAATAAAATTTTTTTTAAAATTAAAAAAGGCAAGGTATTGCTCATTGTTGGCGTTTAGCAGATTTTAGAAGTTTTTAATTCTTTCCTTTTCGTGTGATAAGTTTTTAGTTGAATTTTGAGCTGCAGCCTTTGGTATAATTGCGGCAATTTTAGTTTGGGGGGGGGGGTCGATTTTGGACAGCCACCACCCTCTTGGCATAAAAATTACATACCATGCATTATCAAGCTTCGCCATGGGCGGCTGTGGGTTCGTCGCAATTTTAAGTTAAGTTATTATTTTATCTCGTTTCCAGATGGAGAGCTTGTGGAGCACAACGACCACATCGAAGTCAACGGGATGGTGTTCAACAAGCCGTTCGTGGAGAAGCCGATTTCGGCCGAAGATCACAATATCTACATTTACTACCCCAGTTCCGTCGGAGGGGGCTCTCAGAGACTTTTCCGAAAGGTTAGTGCTCCCCCAGCTGCTTTCTTTAGTACAACCCACGGGGGTTCTCTCCAACAAGTGTGGCTATGGACCGAGCCGGCCCGATTTCTATTTTTTCCCGAGCCGACCTGGGATTTAGCCACGCCTGTTCTGCAATAATAGCATGTTTTGTTCTCTTAAAAAACTTTTTTTTCGTGATGCAACGCTTCACATTTCCAGGGAACGATGTCCATTAAAGGCAAAAACGTGAAAGCGTGGCATGTAAGTTTAGCTTGGGTTCCGCTTTGATCACTAACCGAGTGTGGAATAATACGGGGTCGTTGTAGTGCAGCTTTTAGTGAAGAGGGCGGGGCTTAAATTGAAAGCGGTTTTTTTAGTTGAAATCAAAGCTGCGATCCGCGATTTTCATCAAAACACCGTCAATAGCCGAGCTTTTAAAACGCAAACTTGCGAGAATTGTTATTTTTATTAGCAAAAAGTGTAGTTTTTTTGTTGTTGCAATTCTTACCACAATTTCCGCCTAAAACCGTGCAACACTCGGCAAGTTCTGTTGAAAACCGTGCTGCGTTTGACATTTTTCACCACATCCCGTGTGCCATTTCTTTTAAAATGAAATAAAACCCACGCAGAAGAAACCTCAATTAAATCACTAGTTTTATGAATAAAACACGATCGGCAGTCGGTTTTCTATCAAAATGCAGGCAAAAATCGGTATATTTTCTAAAACCCGTGGAAAAACGACAGTTTTTCCCCAGAAAAAAAATAACCGTGACATTCAGCAGATTTCTTCGAAAACCATGCACCAATCGGTTTCTCTACAGAAAACCGTGCGGAAATCGGCAATTTCCATAGAAAATCGTGGCGACATTTGGTAGTTTATGCGCAAAACCGCGCGGCACTCGGAAGTTTCTTCCGAAAAAACCGTGCGGCATGCTGCAGGCTCTCCCGAAATCGGTTCTTTTAAACAAGCGTGCAGTAATCCACATTTTTTTTAACGCAAGTTCTGAAATCCGTTCTTAAAAAACCGTGCATTAATCCGCATTTTTACGCAGTGCCGAAAACGAGTAGTTTTTTCACAACGTAATAAACCATTTTGTTGTTAGACAGTTTCACAGTTTTCCCTAAAAACCGGGCATAAATCGGTTTTTTCGGCCTATAAAAGCCTTGACTCTGTCCCTTGTCTCCGCCCTTTGCTAATTAGCATGTGCTACTATTACCCTAATCTCTCAATGTCTGAACCCCTGGGTTTCGCCATTCCTTGCCCCTTGTTTTTAATTTTCGCGCCTTTTTTTAGATCAACAACCGCAGCAGCTGGTATTCTCCGATGAGCGAAGTCCGCAAGCAGGGCAGTTTCCTCTACGAAGACTTTATTCCCGCCGATGGAACCGACGTCAAAGTTTACGCTGTGGGACCCTTTTACGCGCATGCCGAGGCCAGGAAGGCACCCGGTCTCGACGGGAAAGTTGAGAGAGACGCAGACGGAAAAGAGGTATTTCGGAGGGTAGTGTAGGTTACGGTGGAATGGAATCTAGGTACGGTACCCCGTTATTCTGAGCCACAAGGAGAAGATGATTGCGAGGAGAGTGGTTCTGGCTTTTGGACAGACCGTCTGTGGATTTGATCTACTCAGAGCCAATGGAAAGTCCTACGTGTGCGATGTCAACGGGTTCTCCTTTGTGAAGACGTCTACCAAGTATTATGAGGTGGGGTTTCTGGCGATTTTAATTTTAAATACAGACAATCAGAGCATCCTTGGGTCATATGTTGCGCTGTCAAACCATACAAGTTACTCCTCTCGTTTGATGCCAGATTATAAAAATCTCGTTTATTCATGGGAAACATACTAGGCCAACCTCCGCGAGCCGCGGCGGTGGGGGTGTCGCAATTTTGACTTTGACCCAATTTTTGTAAAGGGAGGGGGCCCGCCGCAATTTTTGAAAAGTTTTTCAAATAGAGGGGGCTGTCGCAAAATAGACCCCCGCGGTGGGTTGCCCAAGTATGATGGGAAACTGCGAAAAAAAAAACACTGGAAACATTTGGTCATTGCTAGATTTCCTGGTCCATCGTACATACCGATTTTTCCAGGACACTGCCAAAATCCTCGGAAACACCATCCTCCGTCGTCTGCTCAGCACCATGTCTCTGCCCTACCGTATGCCTCCACTTGCCAACCCGCCCATGTTGGACCTGGGTCTCGGAGGTAGCACCAATTTTTACCCATTTTTACGCAAGGTTTCAGATGACCCTCCTTTGGTCTCCACGCCCAGTGGCAAACTCATGGAGTTGCGCTGCGTTATCGCCGTAATTCGACACGGAGACCGCACGCCGAAGCAGAAAATGAAGGTTTTTGTTTATCTAGTTTTTCTTAAATTGTTAATTTTAAGGTAGTTGTACACGATCAGCGCTTCTTCGAACTGTTCAAGAAATACGACGGCTACGATAAGAAGGAAATTAAGGTTTGTTTGTAGTCATTTATAGTTTGGTCATTTGGGAAATTTAGATGAAGCGCCCCACCCAACTCACGGAGGTTCTGGAGCTGGCGAAGCAGATTCTCTCGGAGAAATACGTGAGTTTCAGAGGGAAAATTTGATGAATTGGCGGAGAATACGCTTGCAAGTGAACGTGTCTACGCTTTTGAATGGGGTTTTCTTACTATCTACGCTGGTCGGCGGAGGTCGATGAAATACTACTTTGCGCCCTTGGTTATTGGTTCATGTTTTTATGCAATCATAGGGATTTCTGTATTGTTCCGTGAAAAGCGTGAATGATTGAAATTTGTACTCCCAAAGTATCCAAATCTTTCGGCTTTTTTAAGCGAGAAGGGCAGTTAGTTAAGTCCAAAACCTTTATGCTGAAACATATGAGTCGGCATTATCGATTTAATGGCTCGGGGTTACGGTAGGTATAATTTCAAACACACCCAAAGTTTTTATCTTATTGCCTGTATTTTAGTGGGCATTTTCGCACCTTTATGATTTTCCAACTTTACGTGTTTGACCTTGTCGCGGCGAAAAGTGATGACCAAAAATTTAAGGGTCTTGGGTGTCCTTGGAGGTATCATTTGGGGGGGGACTTGCGTATCGAACCCCCCAAACCTTCCCTGTCCGGCCGTGGACGCGGCGCGTTATTTTTTCATATGCGAATAATTTGAGTGTTTTGGAGTTTGGCATGTTTGTGAAATCGAAGGGGATTCCAGACTGTACGACTTCAGTCAGACTCACATTCCAGTGGGTGAGTTAAGGGGTCGTAATGACGTCATTTCTGTCCCTATTGACACTAGGCTGGTCCGAATTACGGCACCCACGAAGTCCCACATTTATTACAAAAGGCGGATCCAGGCTACAGCGCAAACTTTTGGCCCATGACTGGGCTAATTATCCGGCATTAACGGGAAATGGAAAAGTTAAGGCTATTTAGGCACTGTTTTCGAAAATCCAGCGCAGATATCTTTGGGCTAAGGGGGACTTACTCATTTTTGACCCCAAATTAGGAATGCGTACATCAGTTGATTGAGCTTCCCGAGATATCGACAATATCCTAAAATCAAGGTTGAAAGCTAACTTGCTATTATAATAATTCGATGATATTGAAATTTTATTGTAATCCACGCCAAAAATAAATCGTAATCGAACCCAAAGTAGTCAGTTTTTGGTCAATCTCGATACTTTTCAAACGTGGTAGTAGTTAGTTTTGGGCTTCCTGGCTCGTCCAACTTTTTTTTCCTTCTCTACGAATTTGAGAATTTTCATTTTCAGACCGAGCGCAACGAGATTCTCCAAGAATTCGAGGCGTGCGAGGACGAAACGGCCTGCGCCGGCGACATCGAACACCGCCTGGAACTGGTGGACGAGGCGATCAAGAAATGGGAGCAGATGCGAACCGTCCTCGAAATGTGCGTAGAGCACCGCCTGGTAACGGAATCCCTGGTGGTCTGCGAAGAGGCCGAACTGGGTGGTCTCCGCGTAGACGTTACAGTCCGGGAGGACCCGCGAGAGGGCGGGAATGGGGCCGGGGCCGACCAGGTCGGCATTACCTGTTGATTACTGTAGATTTTCTTACTGTAGACAGGTTTTTCTGCCGTAGTAATGGCACCGAAGCCTTGGTGGGCGGGCGAAAGAGGGCGGAGCCTATTTTGCCAATTTTGGGGTTTTTCGAGGCCCCGCCCCATTTGACCGATGAAGACGTGCCATTATTACCCTGTTATATCTCCTTTTTTTCGCATTTCTTTGTCTTTTTCTACAATCTCGGGTTCCCTTTTTAACTAGTCCCTTCGGGTTGTGTGCCACAACTGTGATAGGCTCCTTGTTTTCCGCTTTAATCCCTCACATTCCTCTATTTGTACATATTTTTTCCTTTTCCTTCACTTACTAACCGATGTGCATGCGCTCAATAAAGATTTTGCACTGTGTTTTAGCCCCCCTTCAATGTGCGGGGTTGTTCTGTTGGTTACCCCCACAAAGCGCAGTTTTCCAGGTACGGTCACTTTTCGGGCATCAACCGTAAAGTGCAGCTGAAGCAGTTGAAGGGCAAGGAGCGCAAGAGCGATGACGACAACGGAGCACAGGTGTGTGCGAGTGCACCAAAAACAGCCCGAAATGGGGAAATATGGCATACAAATGTCTGTAAAACTAAGCACCGCCCACTTTATAAGTGTTCGCCAAATCATTCCAAGTAATGGCAAAAATTCACACCTGGTTGTTAAAAAAATGGATAGCGGGCGGGCCAGCCTACAAAAATGATTGAAAATTCAATTGAAATTGAACATTATTTTCGGAACGGGTGGATATCGTTTCGGAAATGGGCGACCCGCCAAGAAAAAATCTTTTGGTTTTTTTTACATTGAATTTCGGCATAAATATGATGTCGGACTCGGGCCGTGAATTTTTTTTGGAGCGGGCCGGCCCGTGGCCTTCGTTGATTCCTACAGCTGACTGATTCGCCGTTTTCGTTAGGCGATTTTTCAAATTTGGAAGCAAAGCTGATATTTCGATGGTTTTTTATTGTAAAAACAAAACTCATTTTTTGTCTGGGAAAGAAAATTAAAAGAATGTGCAGTTCAAAGCGCGGCGCGAGTAAAAAAACTTGCTGAACCTTTCATAACCTTAGAAAAACAACCTTGCTGACAATTTTGACTGTCTTATGAATTACAGCCCCGAGTTTTCGGAAACTGTGAAAAATATATAGGTATCCTAATCATTTTGTACCGTTCAATACAGACATTTACTTGATTTTGCCGGGAAGACCGAACAGGTGTAGTCCCATTTTGTGGCATATTTTGGATTCTGCCGAATAAAATTTGGGGAAGTTTGGAATTTCGAGAAATATCGCGGCCCGTCGTTATGGTTGCTTGTATGTTATCGAGCAAATTCAAACAAAACTAATTTTCAATTAAAAAACTTATGTTATTTTTTTCAGCAAAAGCCCGCCCTCTTGCTGATACTGAAATGGGGAGGAGAACTGACGACCGCCGGTTTGATACTTTTTATCCTTTTTGTAAATGTAAATTTCTTAGGAACTCTACAAGCTGAAGCTCTGGGCAAGCTGTTCAGGACGCTCTATCCCGGGATCCGGAGGACGGATGGGAAGAATTCTCCAGAAGACACGCAGGTTGGTATATAAAAGCAAAAACACAAACACACACACACACACAGAAAATTGTGTGTGTGTACACACCGAGCATGGCAACGGGCCGGCCCGACTCAACCGAAAATTTATGCCTTTTTTCAATGTAAAAATCAAAGAAAACGAAAAAAAAAAATTTCGGGCCGGCCCGCTTCAAAATTTTTCTCGGCCCGGGCCGGCCCCAAATTTTGCTATGCTTGGTGCACACACACACAATTTTCTCTCTTTTCAGGGCCTCGGCTTCCTTCGTCTGCATTCCACCTACCGCCACGATCTGAAGATTTACGCCTCGGACGAAGGACGTGTACAGATGACCGCCGCAGCCTTCGCCAAGGTACAGTTTTCACCTTTTTAATCCTAAAATGGTTATTTTTCCACTCAAAGTGGAATTTTCAGGGAATGCTAGCTTTGGAGGGCGAATTGACGCCGATTCTGATGCAGATGGTAAAATCGGCGAATACTGACGGGCTTCTGGATGACGACTGCAATGCGAGGGATTTCCAGACGGAGCTCAAGAAATATCTCCACCAGGCGCTACAAGTAAGTATTTTTTTAAAGAATAAATTCGCCTTTTTAAATTTCAGGTTGACCGCGATTTCACCCCGGAGGACTACAAAGCCCTGAATCCGGACGGGCTTCGCGCCATTTACAACGCCATGGATTTCATCAAAAACCCTCGCAAGATGTGCAACGAAATCGCCGGATACGTGCAGAGGATGTGCGATGTGATCAGCCATCACAAAATCACACGGCCATCCCACACCCTTTACCAGAATGAAACGTGGGATCTGGCGCAGAGGCGGTGGGGCAAGGAGTTGAGGGACTTCAAGAGGACCAACAAGAGCGGAGAGGTCGAGTACGACATCTCGAAGATTCCGGATATCTACGATAATATTAAGGTGAGGGAATACATACTATTTGAGACCATAGGTTGAAATGAGGTGCTTGTGGTACCTACGTAATTTGACATTTGGTTCAAATTGTTATTAAAAGTCAAAGAGGGGCTTTTATTGTCTCCGTGGCACCATTTTGAGGGCTTACGCCCAGCCGTGGTTTGTGATAAAAGAGGACTTTAGACTTTTGGTGTCGAAGGAAACAAAGAAGCTTGGCTCCGGTTTCCCTTTTTTGCTCAACCATGACCATATCTTGGGAACCAAATGAACGAGGTTTCAAAAGTGAGGGGGTTAGTCTAGTATTTCTTAGCAAATTGAGGAGTAACCTTTTTTCTTCACGAGAAGTGAGGGGTTTATTCCGTTTCTCAGCCTAAAAGTGAGGGGGGTAACCCAGTTTTTTCGTCAAAAAGTGAGGGGGGGGGGGGTCCCTCCATGACCGGCCTCTCCCAAAGTGTGTTGGGAAAAATACCCCGGACGATAAATACAATACGTTTCTCAGAAAAAAATACACAATTTATATAGGGTAGGTCGAATCCTCTTTAACATAGTGTGTTCTGCACATTTAGAACTTTGTTTTGCAACAAAACAAGAAAAAAAATGACTTTGAAAAGAGTTACATTTAAAAATAAAGATTTTCAAAAATTTTCATTCCGTAAGAAAGAAGGGGGCGTTGCCATTTTTTGGCGGAAATAGGATTGACGAGGAGTATGAAAAAGTTTTTATTGTATAAACTTTAAATTCGAGAATTAAAGCATTCGTTTAGCTAACATTTTTCTTTTTTTCAGTACGACATGGAGCACAATCCGGAGTTGTGGCAGGGACAGGAGGGAGACCTCGAGAGGATGTACATGTGTGTGAAGAACATGGCCGACATTGTGGTTCCCCAGGTGGGATTTTGCGGAATTCTACAGTAGCCTTGTTGTAGGAGTACGGTATCAAGAAAGAGAACAAGATATGCGTGGCTCAGAGGGTCTGCACCCCTCTTTTGAAGAAGATAAGAAGTGATCTCCACGCGTGCACGAAGATTTCGGAAGAGGACGAGAATCCGACCCGGTTGGACCCAAGGTCAGATCTCTCTCTCTCTCTCTCTCTCTCTGTTTGTTCAACTCCCTTTCTCCAGGGCTTCTGAAGGCATCGCCACTCCACTGCGCCACGTGCGAACGCGCCTCTACTTCACCAGTGAGAGTCACATCCACACATTGATGAACCTCATCCGCTACGGAGGGCTTTGTTCGGTCGACGATCGGAAATGGCAACGAGCCATGAATTTCCTCAGTGGAGTGACCGAATTCAACTATATGACTCAGGTGAGAGTAAGAGGAGAGATATAAATTGAGGAATAGAGGGGAGCAAGGGTTGCTACAGGCCGGGCCGGCCCGCTCTTCAAAAAATCCCGGCCCGCAGCCCGAGGTCAAAATTTCTAAAAAAAAAAAAAAAAAAAGTTAGGGAAAAAAGTTTTACACTATCCATGCACTGCAAATGTCTCTAGCATAATAATTAAGGAAACCAATAATGGCAAAAAAAGTTTCGTCGACGGGGGATCGAACTGGGGTAACTTCGGATTGCAAGTCCTACCTCTTAGCCACAGCCACGAAAATTACATAAAATTTATATAGGGTAGTTCGAATACTCCTTCGCACAGTATAATTTACACAAATAGAACTATGTTTTGCAACAAACAGAGAACTTCAAAATAATGGCTTTGAAAAGAGTTGCATTTGAAAATTGACTTTCAAAAATGGTGGATATAGATCGAGGGTGGCAAAAATTGGGGACCGGGCCCTGTAAAAATTACAGGAGCGGGTCGGCCCCATGATTTTTACAAATCTGTTTTTTTTAACCTTTTTTTAACTTTTAAAAATTTCGAGGGCTGGGCCGGGCCGAGAAAATTGGGTGGCGGGCCGGCCCTGAGCCACCCATGGGATTCTCATGGGCCGGGCCAATTGGAGAATTTTGGTCGGCCCGTTCGACCCGTTTACCCATACCCTAAATTGGTGGGTGCGGCTGAGTCCGGGCGGAGCCCCCCGGATTTTTTGGCGGGTCCGGTGGGCCGGCGGAACCCCCCGTTTTTACGCGTTTTCGAGGACACAATTTTTGCCCCCCCCTGCGGGCCCCCCCGAAAACCCCTCTCCTGACTCAGGGTCCCGATTTTCCCCGGCGCACCCCCCCCCCGCAGATCCTTACCCCAATTTAGGGTATGCGTTTACCCTGGACCACCCAGTCAGAACACGACCAGGGTTCGATCCCGGTCGGTGACATTCTTTTTTGTACAACGTATATTTGACCTATATGCTAGTAACGAATATTATTAAGGTAGTTAAAGCAGTTTAAACATTTTGTACCGATTTATACAAAATTTAATCTTTTATACCCGGGTCGAGCGGGCCGGGCCGTCCCAAAAAATCCCTCGGCCCGGCCAAGTCATTTGAGACCCAGAGCCATACCTCGGGAGACTGTGACAGTTGACGGGCCCACCCATAACTTTTGTACCCAAAACTGGGGAAGCCCCCTTAACTTTTGGCCTTCCGAACTGAATTTTGCCATAATAGTGACTAACCCCCCTTAACTTCTCCGTTTTTGGGGCCTCTACCCCCCGTAACCTAGGGAAAGCTGACTATACCCTCCCGAGGTATGCCCCGAGCCACCCTTTTATAAATAATGAGATAAGTTTACCGTTTCAGGTAGTTCTGATGGTCTACGAGGACAGCAGAGCCGAAGCCGCTGAGCAGAAATTCCACGTGGAGTTGCTCTTCTCCCCCGGCCTCTATCCCTGTTTCCTCACCGAGAAAGAGCGAATCTATGAGAGCAGAATGAACAAGTAAGGAATTTCGTTGCTTTTTTATTGTAATAAATGAATGATTTAAGTAAAACCATGTCGAAGAGTCACTCGAGAGACGGAGGTTCGTCGCCGAACGCCCAGGCCAGCAACGGAGAGGCGTCGAACAACGGCAAGGAGGCGGCGTCTCTTTTGGTCAACGCCGCTACGGACGAAGTGTCGGTGTCCAGCCAGAATGACGAGAAGTTGGCTGCTTCGAAAGTGTCGGGGTGAGATTCTGAGAGAAAAAGAGTCGTACGCTATCTCTTTGGGACACAAACGGTAACTCGTAGGTGTTCTACCGTATATAAGTAAGAGCCTCATTGGGCAACTGTTCGCGGAAGTGAAATTTTGCGACAACCTTTCTCATAGTCAAGTTGAAAAGTTTGTGGCCGGAACTGTCGTTCAATAAGATTTTCCGCACAAGTGAAATTATGACGATCCTACCGCCGCTTATGGCGAATCTTGACAAAATTGAAGGGCCAAAACTATGTTGTTTTGTCCGTTGACGCAAACTGACTAATTTCGGAGGACAGCAGTTTTTACCCGTCAAAAAAGTTATTTTATAAAACGTTTTCCTTTTCCCAAACACTCCAGCCATTGTTCTCACGGGCCGGGCCGACTTGAAAAAAAATCCTCGGCCTGGCCCGCTTCGGCTAGTCTTCTTGGACCACTAGTCAAATCTGTCACCAACGTGACCAAAGTTCGATCCCGATTTTATTTTGACAAGTTTACAAACCGGGCCGAAACGGGCTGGGCCTACACTATTTTCGGCCCGAAAAGGTGAGAACTATGACTCAAGTGGATCTCATTGACTATTTGTCCTCATATGATCGATCCATGGAGATTTTGCGACAGTTTTTGACAACGAATACTCCTTTGACAAGATTTGCCGAACCATTAAAATTGGGACGACCTTATCGCAATTCGTGTTTCGCTTGAAAGAAAACAGTGAAAGAGAAGACCTTATGTCAGCAAACATTAAAGGTTTTTCCTTTCAAATCGTCAGAAATTACCGCTTTTTTCAATTTTTATTTTAAGAGAGTGTGCAGTACCGATACCATAGATGAACAAGCCCCCGTAGGTCGGTTGGGGTGGTCGAAGGGTCCCCGGTGCATGAAGAGGCAAGTGAAAGCACATCTTATAAGATGCACTAGGATCGTTTGAATATGTTTGCAAAGTTTGTTTTGAAAATATTCACTTTGTGGGGTTGCTCGGAGTCGCACCCGCATTTTGGGTTAGCACATAGGCGCCGCCCGTAATGCGGGTGCGACCCCGGGCAACCCCACAAATTGAAAATTTTCAAACCAAACTTTGTATGCCAGCCCCCTGTTTTTAAGCTCATGCGCGAGGGTTACGATAGCTAATGGTAGGGGTCGCTCTTTCAGAGGGTGTTGGTACTTTGTTCATGTATGACCGATAATCCCAAAAATTATCGAATTTTCATTTTTTTTTTTAAATTAAACGATTTCACACTTTTCTTTTAAATGAAAGCCCTTCTCTTTCAGCCTTGTCAGTTCCGTTGAACGAGCCATCGACTCTGACGACCACATGGACGAGCTCAACGACGAGTCTGTGAACCTCGTCGCCCTGGACGAAGTCACCTCCAAGCAGTATCGTTAGTTTGTCCCTCTTCCCCATCCCACCCCCATTTTTGGTTCTGCTATTTAACAGTACTGGGCAGCTTTTGTGAAGTGATGCTAATCAACACCAACTCTCGTTTTACTCAGTTTATGTTGAAAAAAATTGATTTTCAGTGGACAAGGAGAGTAAAGGAAAGCGACTTCACCGTGGTGGAGCGGGAATGGAGCGAGAGAAGGCGAGCGAGGAGGGAGACAAGCCACGGGAGGATGCGAGCGAGTGGAGGAGGGACAGAAACACGCTGGATAGCGGAGGAGTGCAGAAGAGTCCCAGTCAGGTGGGTGGAGAGAAATAAAGAGACCAAGAGAGAGAGAGAGAACTGAGAGATTCAGGTGAGTGTGGGAGAAGGAGACGACGACCACCAGTCGACGGTAGGACCGTCGCGCGGCAAATGGGCGAAGGAGTTGGTGGACGACGCGAAGAAGGCGATGAACAGCATCAAGGAGAAGGAGGCGGCGGAGCAGCTGCTGCCGGAGGAGAAACCGGAGAAAAAGGATAGCACCTGTGGGTTTTGGATAGGAAGGGAATGCACTGCACGTATATGTTAATATGGAACAAAAGAGAAAAATTGAAAATCACACAAAGGAAGATAAGATGATTAACGTTAGAGCCATGGCTGGACAGGAAGCGTTTGGGGTGCTCGATGTATAAGCTCCCCAAATAATGCGCTCTAGGAGCTACATCAAAACATTGTCATGTTGTAACAAAGTAGTTTTGACACAAAATCTAAGTAGGGCCCCCTTGTCTAACAAGGTCTCTTCATCAACTTTTACGAGATCTGTTGGGAACCCTGCAAAAAATCGTACTTTTCAAAAATGCCTTTGAGAATGATGGTCTACATAGAGTTGAAGAGATATAGAACCAACCCAATTACATGGGCATAAGTGGAAATGTTTTATGGAACAATATGAAAATTAAAGAAAGCTATATTGTTGTTCACATTAATTGAAAATTTTTAATGTATTTTTATTGATTCTCAATCATTATAGATTATAAATGAGTTGGGTTAAGAATAAATATTTCAAATTATTCAATTTTCTACAGAAGGGGCCGCAAAAGTCGGTATTTTGATCAACTTTGAATTTATAACGTAGCCCGGGAACGACCCATGATCTTGCCCCAAAAGTTTCGGAAAACGGGAGGGTCCGTCATTTGGCGTACCGGCCCTTAACCTTAACGTTTGGGGCCTAAAAATTAGGTACCCCCTTAACTTTGTGACTTCAGGGCTAATTTTACCGAAAAAAGAGTCTAACGCCCTTCCCTTAATTTTTTATCTGAGCGTCGTTCTCCCTTGAACTTACGTTGACTATACCCTCCGGAGAGCATAGTTGGTCAAACATATTTTTGAGATTGTTTTTGCTTTCTCCTAATAATGCACTTTACGGCCTTATTTAGAAGGGTAAACCCTAATTCATGCAGTTTCATGGGTTCATGTGTGGCTTAATTTTAGTGAAAAGCCGCATACAAACGGGGATCACCCAAATCCCAAACCCAAAGTTAAGGTTGAGTCTTCCAAGCACTACAGACAAAGGTAGATACAAAACTACACATATTATGTATTAAAAAACAACTATATAACAAACCCTTCCCTTTCCCTCTGTCTTTCTTTCTATCAGCATGATTATTTCAGCGTCTCGTCCGGATTCGAATGGCAACGACGAGAAATGTATGTCCTTTCCGTCTCTTTCACCAATACTTCCATGTCTTCCTCCTCTAACCGCTTGTCAATGTGCCCTTATGTCGTAACGCAACCTTATTTTTATCCATTTGGTTGCCAAATTCTGTAATTTCAGCTCGTCGCTCGCGCTACCCCTACAAGTTCAAGCACCACACTGTTAATCTTCTTACAGGTTTGTTTTTTTTAGCTCCTTTTTTTCAGAAACTTTCTCCATTGGTATTTTGTGTGAGTTTATTTTTGTGGCTTACTCACGACAAGTAGAAGTAGACATTTTTGGTTGAAATAACGCAAAAATACCCCTTTTTGTTGAATAACAGCATAATATTGGAAATTTTTCAGGGGCGCAGAATCGCCTGATCAGCACCGATGTCCTGACCGGGAAATTCAGTGTGGATCCTTCCGGAGGCGACAGCAAAAACAAAAAGTCTTGTGGGTTTTAGGAGTTTAAAGGGTGGAAAAGATATTTCTAGGTTTCGCGCCGGGACCCGCCGTGCTTTCGACGGCTGTGATTGCGAGGTCGTCGAGTGCACCACGTTTGCAGACGTTCAAGGCGGAGGATGATGTTAATGTGTCAGGTTAGTATGATTGCAGCGGTTTTCTCAAATCACGGGCCGGCCCGACAGCCTCACACCCCTCAGGGCTGAGGGACTTCTTTCAATTGACGTACCCATAGTTAACCTTGAGGGCTAAAAGTTGTAAAGGTGTGTAATCCTCTTCATTCTAAGTCCGTATTTCATTGATGGCGCCTAAAATTATGTTTTACCCCCTCGTTTTACGGTAGGTGTTTTTTTGGTTACTGTAGCTCGTCCATATATGAACCAGCCCCGCAGTTCGGGTTGAGGGGGATCGCACTTTCCCGCGGGAGTAGGTGCCTATAGTTCATGTGTGAGCTCGCCTCTCTCTACTAAAACGTTTATGTGGGGTCCGTTATTTGTCGTACCAAACTTTTATTGGGTAACTCCTCCCAACTCGTGGCCTTCCAAGCTGAATTTCACGAAAATAGTCCCCCTTAACTTTTTCTTTGCTTACCCGTTAACCTCCTATTTTCGTAAAGATGTATTTTAATGATGTTTTGACGCTAGCAAACATTTATTCTTTTGAATACATTTTAAATCTTTTGAAAGGTCAAACAGTATTTGAATGCTTGAAAACTCAATTTTTGGGCCTCCGTTTTCGGGTTTCAGGGGTTGTAGGAAACTGTCTTAATTAACGGAACACGGAACACTCTACTCAAAAAGTACTCATTTGTTTCGTATTTAGCCAAAAAATTCAGTCGGCACATTTCAAGCTACCGAAATCACCCATTGTTTTTCCATTTTTTATCATACGATTCATTTTTTTGTTTTTATGTCTATGTAAAAAATCTCTTGAACAAGGTTGAGCCGAATTACAGTAATTCATGATCACCTACCGTAATCCGGGACAATATAAATCGATATTGACCCAGAATTCTCAGGATATCCTTTTTAGGACGTATAATTCCATTGTACAATTTTTCGGCATAATCCACGATACTGTCAAAAAACCCGCGTCACTAAGCTGCTTTAGTTTTCCGAAGACCGGTTCTTGCAATTTTAACAAAATGGTTATATATTTTTTTTTAGAAATCAAGCGATTCTGGCCCCCTCTCCGCTCTCTGGAAACCTTGCACGACAACATCAAGTTCAACCAGTTCGACCGTTTCCTCTCGCATTTGCTCACAACGAGGACGCCCCTCCCTTCCCCTCCGAAAACGCCTCTGCCTCCAAACGAATCCAGTAAGCTGCTGTCATTTGTAGGAGTAAATCTTTTCATTTTAGCGGCTCCGGAGACAAACATGGTGAAGCTGTGCGAGGAGGTGAGTCGCCTGAAGCAGCTTAGTTTGGAGAACAAGGACTAGGCGAAGGTTTTTAGACTTTAGAATCATATTCGGTTGCTTATTTTATGGTTGTGGGTAGTTTCTAGTATTTTTAATGTACCATGACAATTCATAATATTCGGTTGATTTCCCCCTGATGATCATAATTGCATACATACTGTGATGATTCACCGGTTATAATGCTACTGTGGGCTTTACTTTCGATAAAGATTTTCGTTTTTACAAGATTTGTGTTTGTGGATGAATAATTTAGATGTCGCTAAATCTTCTTCACCTTGTTTCACTGTGGCTCCTAAAGCTTTACATGATGTATAGGACCCTCAGCCAATATACGAAGTGTTTACACATGCGTGCCCCAAATTTCGGTTTTTAAACCCGAATACGGTAGGACCTGGTTACTGTGGTTCCAATTTAAATTGCAGAGCAGATGTCACCAAGGGGGCAAAAAGGGGCGGGACCGAGAAATTTTGGGAATGGGTCAGCCCCATGATTTAAAAAATATCTTTTCAAAGCAAATCAATTTAGGTTATTTTTGGTTTGCAACGTAGTTCTCAATGTGCAAAACATACGGTATTAAGGAGGATTCGAACTACCTCATACATGTTTTGTATGTTTTTCATGGCCGAGTGGCTAAGAGTGCGGACTGGCAATCCGAAGTGACTCCAGTTCGATCCCTCCGTCGACACTTTTGTTTGGCTTGTTTGATGTAATTTGTATGCTAGAGCACATCTTCTGTACATAGGTAGGGTACATCTTTTTTCTAACTTTTACAAATTTCGGCCGAGGACCGTCCCGGGTCGAGAAAGTTTGAATCGTGGGCCGGCCCTGACCCTTGGTTGTCAAACTGTAGTAAGTGTTTACTTCTTGCACTATAGAAAGTATTTGCAAATAACACATTATTAAAAAAAAGTCCTGATATCGCCAATCCGAGTTCCCAAAAGCGGGAAAACACCAAAATGTTGCGGGGTTTCGCTTTTTAAAAAAACACTTTAGTGGCTGTTGGAAAATTGGCCACTATCTCTAAAACACGTTTTGTTGTTAACAGTATTGTTTCAAAAATGCAAGAAGTCGGAACCTGATCGTTTAAACCTTCCCAAATCGTCACATAGTGGTCCGCAATCGGTTCAAGTTTTAAAAGTGCCTTAGAGAACTTCCGTATTAAAAAGTCTAGCCCCCCTCTTATCACAATTTTGGCTTGTTAGGTACACTTTGAGAAATTATGACCAAGAGTGAGTCGGCAAACATAAATTATCTCTTGCATCGTACCATTACAAGATTTATTATACTATTCATTTAAAACGAACGAAAAGAAACTACTTGTACACAACCACTCAGTTCACAGTTGACGCGACTTGATATACACGGTAACCGCAGCCGGAGACACGACAGACGATCCAACTAATTTCAACTGCTTCTGAAAAGAATTTGGTTTAGAAGCTTTTTAAACGGCCTACCTCAGTTTTCTCTCCAGCAACGATATTGAATTTCCTCAGCAAATGACAAAGAGCTAGCTTTTCTTCCATGTAAGCCAGACGCTGTCCAATGCACACGCGGGGTCCTGCTCCGAACGGGAACCAAGCCATCGGGTGCCGGGTTTCTCCTCGTTCCCATCTAAGATAATTATTGAAGTATTTGACTCAGAAAATACCTTTCTGGGACAAATTGGTCTGCATCGTCTCCCCAGATTTTCTTGTCGTAGTGAATTGTCCAGCTGTCTGATAAGACGTAGGTGCCCTCCTCGATTTGCAGATCTCCCAAAGTGGTGGACTTCATGCAACGACGAGAGCAAGCACTAAAAATATAGCGAATCTCAGTCAAATATTGGAACTTACAAAGCTCCCAGGGGATACATTCGGAGAGCTTCTTTCAACACACACTCCGTGTACTTCAATTTGTTCAGCTTCTCGAACTCGATTTCCTAAATGTTTCCCTATCATTTGTATATGAACTTTATAACTTCCTCGTTTCCGCAGACTTCGTCAATCTCAGCCTGTAGCTTTTTCTGTTTTTCTGGATTCATAGCCAGGAGCCAAGATGTGTAGGCCAATGCGTTGGAAGTAGTGTCGTATCCAGCTAGGAGAAAAACGAAACATTGTGCCACGACCTCTTCCTTCGTCATGTGACGGGAGACCTATAAAAGGCTATGCTCGAAATTTTGCAATAAAACCTTGCTATCAGTCCGCGAATATTCCTCTTCGTCGTGAATGTTTTCAGACCTGGCGTCTAAAAATAAATCAATGAAGTCTTCTGGTTCTCTTGGTGGAAGACCGTCCTGGAGCTCCTTTTCCTAAATTTTGGCTCTTTTCAAAAATTTCGTCAATTTTACTCTTTCGGCAATACGTTCATCTACAGCTCGTCCTAGGTCTTTGTAGAGTGTAACAATGTACCCTCCGAACAAGCGTCCGAAAAAGTCAAATACAGCTCTGATGTAGGTGCGGAGACTGGGAGCAACGGTAGCCAATAGAAAGAGTGGATGGCGAACATCCCTGCCAAAGACCTAAAATTTGCTTAACCAAACGAAACCGAGATCGCCTATCTGATTTAATAGTCTGGTGCAAGACTCACCACTTGAAGACTTTTGATGCGGTAGTTGTTGAAGAATGTAGACTCCTTCTGGCCCATGGCGATGCGAGATATAGCGTCAAGAGTAAACTCCTGGTAATAGCTTAAAGCTAGTTTTTTTTCTCTATCCCAGTTTTACAGTACTTGTGAATGTTAACCGAGGTTTTGTCAGCTGTCTCCTCTAACAGTCGAATCAACTCCAGAGCAGATTCCTCCACAGTTCGTCGAACCTGTCGAAGACTCACTCTTGTTTTTGATCAGCTCACCTTTTTCAGGCTGTTGGTAGAAAACGAAGGTGCACTGATAGTCCGTAGCCGCTTCCAGCGGGTTCCTTGTGCCTCGAAGAGGTGAACAGAAGGACTGTCCAAATCACGGACGATTTGAAAATTCTTGAATTGTGTTGTAACTGTTTGCAGTACAAAGTTTACCTTGCGACCATAGAAGTAGTCAAACTTTTTGACAAACAGCTCTTGAAGCATATCGGGGTCACTAACCACTAGGAACTTCCTGATGCCTTCTTGGATTCCAAAGTACTTTCCATACTTCTGAAATAACTTTCACTAAACAAATGTGATGATTAACCTTTGTCCAGTCGCGCACAACGATAGGGAATGAGTAGGAAGGGTCGTTAATCTGAAGATAGTTGCCAACGAACAGTCGTGGATTTGGGCCCGGAATCCCTCGACGTTTCCAGAAATATAGCTGATGCCAGTAGAATCTGTAACGGTTGTTGAATGATCTATCTAATAACTTACACAACAATGGCTGTAATAGCAATAATTAATAGAGCGACTGCTATCATCCTTCGAATGGCGAGGTTTTCTTTCGGACATATTTAAACAGCCGAAGTAGTTTGTATCTGTCTGCGGTGACCGGTTTTTGGTCTCACAGACTACGTCGTTTGTACCGCATGTACCATCTATTCTTCTCAGTCCTTCACATTTGCGCATCTCACCTGTGGTTTATCTCGAAGACAAAACATTTGTGTTTTCGCCGCCAGACGCTTGCTGAATTTTCACATGCCCCACAATAAAATATAGTTGCAATCTGTTAAAACTACAACTTCCCGGTGCCTTTTGAATTTTGTGTTTTACTCGATACGGGATAGTTGTTGCGTTTATTTATTTGAAAAATATGTGTGATGATTAGCAAAAACCCAATAGTTTTTTCAATTCAAACTGATATGCCCACTTTGGTTTTCGTTACATGGTTGAGTGCCAGAAACATATATCACAGAAACCACCTTCACTGTCGTTGCAAATCAGTATACCGCAAATATCTGTTACGGTTCAATTTTTTTTCCGTTTATATGTGCACAGTGCTTTTCAATCCCGCAAAACTGAACCTGTTCTGACCAACCACTAATTTCCGATATTTCGGTTTTCTCTCGGTTTTTCTATTGCAAAGGTTGGCTAAATGTCACCCATTACAAGAAAAACGTAAATGAGGAATAAATAAATTTATCACAAAACTTTTGTTATATTAATGATCCCGTGATGTTAAATAGACGGTAACTGCGGCTGGTGTAACTGTTGACGACCCTTGTAGTTTCAGTTCTTTCTGAAATTAAGAACAATTTTTTTCGGTCAGTTGAACCGACCTCAGTTTTATCTCCAGCTAAGATGTTGAATTTCCTGAGTAAGTGGCAGAGCGCCAATTTTTCCTCCATGTAGGCTAGTCTCTGACCAATGCATAACCTAGGTCCAGCGCCAAATGGGAACCACGCCATCTGATGACGAGTTTCTCCATTTTCCCACCTATAATTTTTGCATAGGCCATTTCTATTCGGAATTCTTACCTTTCAGGCACAAATTGATCCGCATCGTCGCCCCAGATAGTTTTGTCATAATGAATTGTCCATGTGTCAGCCAGCACATATGTTCCTTCTTCAATTTGTACGTCACCCAAAGTTGTCGATTTCATGCAACGACGAGAGGCCGCACTGAAATAATATTTTGCGTATTTAATGTTTTTGTAAACTTACAATGATGCCAGAGGGAACATTCTCAGCGACTCTTTCATCACACATTCTAGATATTTCAGTTTGTTCAGTTTCTCAAACTCGATTTCCTAAATATCTTCTTTCAATTTTTTAAAAATAAATTGTACCTCATCAAAGCCACAAACTTCATCTATTTCTTTCTGTAGTTTTTCCTGCTTTTCTGGGTTCATTGCCAACAGCCACGAAGTGTACGCCAAAGCGTTGGCTGTCGTGTCAAATCCTGCCAAAAGGAATACAAAGCACTGAGCCACAATTTCTTCTCTAGTCAAATGACGATTAACCTAAAGTCTTTTGTTTTCTAATGTTGTTCAATGACTTACTTTGATGTCTGCCCGGGTGTACTCTTGTCCTGCATCGTTAATGTTTTCCGAACGGGCATCTAGGAACAAGTCAATAAAATCCTCGGGCTCCCTTGTTGGAAGACCATCTTGTTCATCTTTTTCCTAAGCAAAAAAATGTGACAAATTTAATGGAAACAACTTACTCTCTCAGCAATCCTTTCATCTACCGCTTTGTAGACACCTTCGAAAATAATAGCAGCATGACCGCCAAGTAGATGACCGAAGATATCAAATAGCTTACGAATGTACGTACTAATTGCTGGAACCACTGATGCCGTAAGGAAGATTGGGTCTCGTAGATCACGACCAAACATCTAAAACTTCATGTAGACCAGCCATGTATAAATGTTTGAAATATCCTTTTGAACTAACCTGTTGAATGGCATGTGTGCGATAATTGTTGAAAAAGGTGGACTCCTTTTGTCCCATGGCAATTCGGGAAATGGCGTCCATGGTAAACTCTTGGTAGTATCTAAAGCCAACTTCAAGTGATGAACAGTTTGTGATTTACTTGTGGATGTTTAGCGGCTCCTTGTCAGCCTTTTCTTCTAACAGTTTTACCAATTCTAATGCAGATTCCTCTACTGTCCGTCTAATCTAAAAGATTCGTTATTTCTTTATGCTTGCCTAAAATGACTTTTTTCAATCCATTGACAGAGAAGGTTGGGGCACTGATTGTTCGCAGCCTCTTCCAACGAACTCCTTGAGATTCGAACAAATGAATAGTAGGATCATGTTCCAAATCTCGAACAATTTGGAAATTCTCAAAATTTTTTTTGTTAAACGCTGTATTTAAAAAAACCTTTCTTCCGTAAAAATAGTCGAACTTCTTGACGAACATTTCCTGTAACATGTCGGGGTCGCTGACGACAAGAAATTTGCGGAGACCTTCTTGAATTCCATAGTATTTTCCATATTTCTAAAATTATATTTGTTAAATAACACAAAGCAAAGAAACCTTGGTTGCGTCCCGGATAGCAATAGCAAATGAATATGACGGATCCAAGAATTGAAAGTAGTTGCCCACAAATAAACGTGGGGTTGGTCCGGGGATGCCTCGGCGCTTCCAAAATTGGAGCTGGTCCCAGTAGTATCTAAAAAATTATTTGATGATAGTGAATAGTATAATTGGGTCTTATTTTGTTTCAAATAACCTACAGGAAAATTAGTGCAGCGGCGACAGCGAACAAAGCTGCGGCGATCATCTTTCGTTGTTCGGTCGTTGTATTTCGGGTTATTTAACCTTCCTGACGTAGTCTCAACCCGCGCAGGGTCAACCGGTCGTTCGAATGACAGGTTGTGATTTGTTCTCGGCAATTTCAAAAGTGCGCATAAAAACGCTGAACTTTGCACATTCTAAATTACATTATTTTTGACTGTATTTCAAGTATAAGTTTCTGACCGAATCAATGATTAACTGACAATGTTCAGGTTTGTCTACTTGTTTGACACATCTGATGTTATCATAACAACAGTTAAAGTTTTCTCAAATGTTGACTACTCCGTGCAACATTTTATGTTCACAAGATTTAATTATGTAGCTGTAGAACTCACTTCTTCATTCTTTCGTTTTGTGATTTTTGCAGAAAGTGACGAAAATGCTAGAGTGTAGCCGCGCGGATAATCACTCAGCATCGCAATCGACATGACAGGTTGTTGAGGCTAGAATGGGTAGACTAAGTATCTTTTAAAGAGTAAGGCATCGCTCGTCATTCTTGTTTAAATTGTACCTTGTGTCATCATCGACAAAGTATGTTTGATTGTATGCTTAATATTGTAGCTGAAATACCGAATAGCTGAAGCATGAAATACCCCTTCACACGAGAATTTTAGGTTTTCATGAGAAGATTTCTTTATAGGGTTTTTCTGCTAAAAACGCTATATTGTTTAAACTCCAAGCGTTGCTGAACATACACAAAACTCAAAACATTTTCGCATTACTGACTTTCATGCCGAATTTTTTTCTATCTAAGGGGCTTTTAACTCATTAAATGTTATTTTGAGTTTAAAATTCGCCGGTAAAGCAAAAAATTTTAACGTTCGATTTTGGTCTTCAGTTAAAACTCAAAACAGGGGGCATCTAAAAAAATTACTTCGCTATTATGAGTTGTTCAGTCAGATGAACGACTTACAAAATTTTTTTTTTGTAAACAACTTCATTTGTGAAGACTGTCGATAAAAACAAACAAATTAGGGAAAAAAGCAAATGGGGTGGGCATACACACAGTTATTTTAATATTTAGTTTATAGTTGTTCTCTTGATTTCAGATAGACAGTAACTGCAGCTGGTGTAACAGTTGTTGATCCTATTAGTTTCAGTTCTGTCTGAAATTGAAAATACATTTTGTTTATTGCTAGCCTAAAATTCCAACCTCAGTTTTATCTCCAGCTACGATGTCACATTTTTGCAGTAAGTGGCAAAGTGCTAACTTTTCCTCCATGTAGGCTAGTCGTTGGCCGATACATAACCTAGGTCCAGCACCAAATGGGAACCACGCCATCTGGTGGCGGGTTTCGCCACTCTCCCATCTACGAAACAGTTAGTTTTTTTGCATTTTGAATGTTTACCTTTCGGGCACAAAGTTGTCAGCATCATCGCCCCAGATTGTTTTGTCATAGTGGAGAGTCCACATGTCCGCTACTACGTATGTTCCTTCTTCAATTTGTATATCTCCCAGAGTTGTTGACTTCATGCAACGACGAGAGGCCGCACTGAGGAAGATACATTAATTATGCTTTTTCTTTCAAACTTACACAGATGCCAACGGAAACATTCTAAGTGCCTCCTTCATTACACATTCCAGGTAATTTAGTTTGTTAAGTTTTTCAAACTCGATTTCCTAAATATCTTCTTTTGTAATTTTTAAGGTGAAGTTGTACCTTATCAAAGCCACAAACTTCGTCTATTTCGTTTTGTAGTTCAACCTGTTTTTCTGGGTTCGTTGCCAACAGCCATGAAGTGTACGCCAATGCGTTGGCTGTTGTGTCAAATCCTGCCAAAAGGAATACAAAGCACTGCGCCACGATTTCTTCTCTAGTCAGATGACGCGTAACCTAATAAAGTCGTTTTTCGTTATGTCTGTAAGTACCTTACTTTAGTATCCGCTTTGGTATATTCTTGTCCAGCGTCGTTGACGTTTTCCGAACGAGCATCTAGGAACAAGTCAATAAAATCCTCGGGCTCCCTTGTCGGAAGACCATCTTGTTCATCTTTTTCCTGAGAAAAAATGTGACTAATTTAATAACAACTTACTCTCTCGGCAATCCTTTCATCTACGGCTTTATAGACACCTTTGAAAATAGTCGCAGAATGGCCGCCAAAAATTTTGGCAAAGATATCAAAAAGCTTTCGAATGTATGGTCCCATACTAGGTACAACAGATGCCGCGAGAAAAATAGGATGACGTAGATCACGACCAAACATCTAAAAACTTTTGTACACGCCACATTTAGAGTTTAAAAATAATTTAACTAACTTTTTGAATTCCATGTGTCCGATAGTTGTTGAAAAACGTCGATTCTTTTTGACCCATGGCTATGCGAGAAATAGCATCCATAGTAAACTCTTGATAATATCTGCGGCAAGGGTATTCATAAGATAATGTTCATCGCTCACTTAAGAATATTGACAGGCGTGTTGTCAACATGTTCTTGTAAAAGTCTCACAAGTTCTAAAGCCGATTCTTCAACAGTACGCCAAATCTATAAAATATCTTAGCTTATTAATACTGCAAAATTAAGGACCTTTTTCAAACCATTGACAGAGAAAGTTGGAGCACTGATTGTTCGCAGTCTCTTCCAGCGAACTCCTTGAGATTCAAACAAGTTGATAGTAGGATTCTTTTCCAAATCGCCCGAAAGTGAGAAGTTCTGAATCGAGTTGCATTTGGGTAATTGTTGTCTAGAAGTACCTTTCTTCCGTAAAAATAATCGACTTTCTTGACAAACATCTCCTGTAGCATGTCCGGATCGCTGACCACTAGGGACTTTCGGAGGCCTTCTTGAATTCCATAGTATTTCCCATATTTCTAGAATTTAGTTTGCCAAATAGCAATAGACAAAAAACCTTTGTGGCGTCGCGGATAGCAATTGCATGTGAGTATAATGGATTCATAAATTGAAAATAGTTGCCAACAAATAAACGCGGAGTTGGACCTGGTATACCCCGGCGCTTCCAGTATCGAAGCTGCTCCCAGTAGTATCTAAAATGTACTTTGCCAGTATTATGAAAGAAAAAATAGACTTGATTTAAACTAAAAAAAAATTCAGAATAACCCACAGAATTATGAAACAAACAGCGACTGCCAACAAAGCCACGGCAATCATCTCTGGTTGTCATGCCGATAAATTTTGTGTTATTTAACCTTTTTGGCGTAGTCTCAGCCCGCGTAGTCTCAACCAAGTTGCTATCGCGGAAAGTTCAGCATTTCGTTGATAATCGCGCAACGTGGCAAATGACTTGAATTTGTTTGTTTTGTAGTCTACCAGAAATGGGTAGTCTACAACTTTTGATGACTACTTAAAGACAACCACAAAGTTATTGCTCGAACAAGAATTAATTGAATCTATTGTACATTAAATGGTTTATTTTGCGAGAGGTGCCATATTATTCAAACTGAAGGCGTTGCTCGACATTCCAGGTACAACTGAAGTTACATCTCTCGAAAGAAATCTTTTTCTTCTTAGTGCTTGCTTCACCTAAATAAGTATAATCTCAAAATTTCCCAATCAATAGTAACCTCTTTGTTAAAAATGAGGTACACAAAACTATTTGCTGACGCATCACATATAATCATGAAAGCACTGATAGAATATAAATTTTCAACGTTTGCATCTTTTACATTCACCAGCACTCCAGGCAGAAATCGAACAGATGTCCAAGCAATTAGGTGAAACATGGAAATTGCACAGAACTGAATGGCATAGCTCAAATTATTAATTTTAGTAAAGCAATGGGTAAACCCCACATCAGTTCACTTTTTCGTTTTGTGAACGACTGAACTCTCGAAGACTGACGATGGACGTAAATCAAAATCTAGAAGAAAACATATTAAGGAAATTTAATAAAAAAACGCATACGATTGTGTAAGATGCAATGGCAGTTGATGAGGTTACGAGGTTGGTAGGAAATGCGAGGTAGATATTTGAGTAGTTTGTAACATTTGGAATAATTTCAAAACCGTAGGTGCCACGGGAAGCGTCTAGTGACATTCTGAAAATTATAATTAAAATGCAATAAACAGTTGTATACCTGCAACAAGGGAGGAGTTCCTGTTGAATGAGGGTATGGATGGAAGCCAAAGGAATCATAAGAGGGGATACGACTCGAAGGACGCGATATGTAAAGATGTCGGATTTGGAGAAGCAGATTACGATCAACCTTTAATCAAATTAAGTTGGTAACTGACTCACTCAATCACTCATTCACTCACTCACTCACTCACTCACTCACTCACTCACTCACTCACTCACTCACGTAATCACTTACTCACTTACTTGGCGACATGGTGCATCGGGCGGAAACCTTTTACTATTTTCTTTTTTTAGCTAACATTTTCACCAATCTCTTTGCAATACTCTTTCATATTATCCCATATTCTCACCTATTGAGAGCCATGAGTATTTGTAGAAATGACGTTCCATACCAGCAATTGTTTATAATGAATCCAATTATGTTGCTGAACAGTTCACCACGGTTACCAAGATAAATCCATTGCTATATGAAACAAATAGCAATTTATGGAAGGGTACTCACATTTGCTATAACTGAAGGCACCAAGAATACAAAGTACATGGTGATCCATACAATATCTGAGCAGATGTTTGTAAATGAAATCAAGTATACAGGTGATTTTCTGAAAAAAGTGTTATAACAAAATAAAATAAAAATAAAAACTCACTTCTGGATTAGAGCTAAATTAAAAACGGCAAAAAATGTTGCGATACAAGCGATAAGTGAGACGGAGCATAGGGATCCCATGGCGATTCCAACGATCGTTTTTACCTCCATTTTAAGGAGACGATGACGGACTGAAAATACTTTTGTGATTTATAACAGTAAAAAATGGAATTAACGGTGTGAAAGGGAGTGCAATAAAAAGAACATGAAACATGAGGGTACGGGGGCTGCAAACGAACTGCGGCATTCAAGTGAAATCGCTGTGAAATCGGTAAAAGAGGTGGTTTTTTATGTTTGAGCACATGAGGAATGAAAGATTAAAGAGGTAGTATAGTTGAAGGAGTCATGAAAGAGAGAGAGAGAGAGAGAGAGAGAGAGAGAGAGAGAGAGAATGATGATTGAGACTTTGGTGAGTGAGTGAGTGAGGGAGTGAGTGAGTGAGTGAGTGAGTGAGTGAGTGAGTGAGTGAGTGAGTGAGTGAGTGAGTGAGTGAGTGAGTGAGTGAGTGAGTGAGTGAGTGAGTGAGTGAGTGAGTGAGTGAGTGAGTGAGTGAGTGAGTGAGTGAGTGAGTGAGTGAGTGAGTGAGTGAGTGAGTGAGTGAGTGAGTGAGTGAGTGAGTGAGTGAGTGAGTGAGTGAGTGAGTGAGTGAGTGAGTGAGTGAGTGAGTGAGTGAGTGAGTGAGTGAGTGAGTGAGTGAGTGAGTGAGTGAGTGAGTGAGTGAGTGAGTGTGTGAGTGAGTGAGTGAGTGAGTGAGTGAAGCTGTGAGTGCGAGACTTAAAACAGGCATAAGAGACGTAATTTGAGGAGGAGGCGGAAGAAAATGATCATAATCATCATCATGAAACGGTTCTTTGATTGTTATGACCATAATTCCTAGTGGAATGCCTTGTCATAACCCCTGATAATACCTAATTTATCAAAATTACACGTGAACTTTACAATTTTTGTAGGTTTCTCGGTTTCAAGAAATTTGTAGTTTAGAGTAGATGAAATGATCAAACATTCTAAGTGAGTCTAGAGAAATCTTGCAGGAAAGTTTTTCAAATATCATGAATTACATATAATTGAGTGCAGGTCATAAGGATCATGTTTGCTATAGGGTTGGTTGTTGAAGAGTGATGAAGTATAACTTATCTCTTATCAAAGTTTAGTTTTAACAAATTTGATTCTCTCGCAGAATACTGTGGTGGTATAGTAAACACACTCAGGTTTTTGATAGTAGCGGGGTGAACTTCGTGAAACTTGATTTCCCAGCGAGGAAATTAATATTGAGAGCGAAAAATAACTAGTAGGTCATAAATTACTAGTAGGTCAAATCTCGCGGGCGTCATTTCCTGGTCAGCAATCGGTCAACAGAAAACAAATCTATTCGTGGATACTGAAGACGTTGATTACGGCGTGGTCGAAAAAGTCTATGATTATGGAAATCACTTCTCGGAAGTTGTTTGTTTTCGAGCACACACACCAAGCTTAACTCTTATTTATACATGAAACCACGTTGTGATTAGTAATGAAATGGTTCGAGGGAGAATAGAACAAGCTGATGTTTGGAGGGATAAAAAATTACAAGAGAGAGAGAGAGAGAGAGAGAGAGAGACAGAGACAGAGACAGAGACAGAGACAGAGACAGAGACAGAGACAGAGACAGAGACAGAGACAGAGACAGAGACAGAGACAGAGACAGAGACAGAGACAGAGACAGAGACAGAGACAGAGACAGAGACAGAGACAGAGACAGAGACAGAGACAGAGACAGAGACAGAGACAGAGACAGAGACAGAGACAGAGACAGAGGTGTTTGGTGTTTAATGTTTTAAACACACAAAGCATGTCTTACTGTTTGTTTATAAGCTTTTCAGGCTTCTCGCCACTTCCCGATTTGATCATCGGTGTCACGGGTGCTTCTGCTTCTATCTTCCATTGGTGTTAAATTTTTCTCATTCCAACTTCCATTCCTTGTGCCTCTCAGCACGTCATAACTACTTCTCTCTGAGATTTATGCCCTGCTCACACTCTAATTTCCTGAGCCGCCTCGCGTGTACATCCCGTATATATGCTATACCTTCACTGGAAATTCTCGCCTTCTACCCTTCCTTTCAAATCACGCCGTGGAAAATACATTTACAAGCATGTTGCATAAGCATGTTAGAAAATAACTTACGCTTTTGTGTTATAAAGCGTGACTGGTAAAGAAGTCACTTACTTCTCTCATTCCTTTTTCGTCTCTTCGGCCAACCATGCAGTTTCGTCAAAATTCTGTGGTTCAGATTATTTCTCTTATCGGGCATTATTCTTATTGTGATTAAAATACAGCAAAATTTTAGCAACTTATCCGCGTGGAACATCAAATACGTCGAGTTTTTGGATTTCACTGTGAAAAATATCAAGAATCCCACTGCCAAACATTCATGGTAAAATTATTTGTTTATATGTTCATGGGTAATACCCCATTTACCAAAACCTGTTACAATTTTCCCAATATTTTTCAACTCTTGGATGTTGGTTAAATAAAACCACAACTGTCAACTATAATGCAGCCATAATTATGGCTGACAAAATATTCTTTTTGTTTTTCCTGATTTTTCAGACAAAAAATAAAACTATAAAAACTCCCTATCTGCTGTCATTCCATCAAAACAAAAAACCCGGCAGCCATGGCTTCCAGCTGATGGAATTGGGTCCCGCCACGCTCATATCCACGTGCGATCTAATTGTTGCGTGCGGCTCGCGGCGCGGTCCGTCCTTTCCCCGAGGCTACGATTTTATTGCTGGATCACGTCACTTCCAATTTGACAATGGCGGGAAGGACTACAATTTAATTAATGAATTCAAATTTATGCAAAATTTTCAATTTTGGGCACCGCGGGCTTTATTTTGTCGAGGCTGTGGCGTAGGCTTCGCTTTTGCGGTTACTCATCCCCGTTAAGGCTATGCTTCATTTTTTGTCTAATTAACGCTTTGCTTTCGTTGTGAAATCTTTTTATTAATCGATTTTGTCATCTCCTACCCCGGATTTTCGTGTTTGAACTCATTTTTAACTAGTTTCCTACCAAAAATTACCCAATTTCACCCCAAATAATTGGGTAATTCTACCATTCCCTTTCAATCTTTTGATTTGTTGCACTTTTTTTCCGATTTCCTATCTCATCTTGTCATCTGAATGCCCTTTCTGTCTGATTTGTAAGGCCGGGATCCAACCAGCCGGTTTGCTCAAATCCACGTTGCCAATTCAGCTATTTTCCGCTGTTTTCCTTTTTTTTAATGTTAGTTTAAAGCCTGTAAATTATTTTATATGTGTAATTTTTCGCTATTTTGAGAAAATAACACCCAAAATGTAGATTTTGCGATGAACCAGCCGGTTTCCTTGATTCCACGTTGGTAACTCTTTCATTTTTGCATTTTCGGCTGTGTCTCTTTCAAATTTTAATTTAAACACGAGCAAGTTTCATTTTTATGTGGAAATTATTAACTATTTCGAAAAAAAATAGGTTCAAAAGGTGATTTTTCTCATTTTTGTCGACGAGTCGAACCAGCCGGTTTCCAGGGAACTAACGAAGCTTATTTGTCTATTTTTTGATGAATTTTAGCTGATTATCAACCTTATTTGTAAAATATATGTTTGTAATGGTAAAATTTGGGGAACTCTGTTTGTTAATTCATTTATTAAGATTTTCTAGCAAAGTTTCTATTTTTCCGTTAAAATAACCCCACTTTTAGCCTTTTAAGCCCATCGTTCTCTCCTCATTTTTGTGTGTTCTACTTGACTTTTTTTATATTTTGTTAATTAATGGTTATAAATTTCCTAAATTCCCATTTCCAGGCTCCTTTTGGTCCCTCCCTTCTGGAGACCGCGCGATGTCCGAAGGTATCGTACAGAGAAGGAGAAAGAACGTTGCCGAGGAGGTTTGTTCAAGCCATTTTTTATTTTTAAGGTTTAAATATATTAAACACAAGGAAATGCGATTTCTCGTCCAGATTCTTTGTTTCTGTGTTAGAAATATTCCTTGCCTATACAATCATAGCTCTTCTTTATCTATAGATCGGCTAAAATCGACGTTTTCGCAGTGATTGTTCCATTTTACGGCTATTGTCAAACATAGAAAGCCCCGCGAAATGTGGTATCGTTTCCCGGGGGATATCAGTCTTACTGTAGTGATCTTTCAATTTCTCTTTTCCCTCTATACGATTTCGATCCATCGCGCTGTTTTTGGGATTTCTGTCTAGGATCTCCCGCGCTACCGGTCCAGATAACATCTTCAGCATGTTCGCAGCGGCACGAACGCCAGGATTTCTCAGATTTCGAGCGCACTTGAAGTGGATTAGAGAGAGAGAAATGGGGAGCTGCACATGGGAAATTACTGGAAACATTCAGTTCCTTAAACGACAAAGTTAGGAAAATCGATATTGGGCTGTTATAGTATTATATTGGGATAGTCCTTTAAATGTTCACCGAGTTGGTAAAAATCCTTTCCGTGGGTAACTTTCGTAGTCTTTTAAAGGACTACAAAAGTCAAAGGGGGATACTGTAACTTCGTATTTGGACCTTATAAGTTTACGGTAACTACTGACAGACCTTTAAACAGTAAAATATCGGTAGTTAGCGCGCGTGTGGTCATAGCCGTGCATACTCTAACCCTTAATAAAAAATACCTTTAAAAATATCATCTTGTCTTACTGTTGGCTACCGTAGCTTAAATACAGACCTTTAAAAATTCCCGTTATAAACTGATTTGCGGTGGTAATTTGGAAATACCATAGCCCTTCCCGATCCTTTAAAAAATTTAAAACCCCTATTTTCTTTCATACACTGCCAAGCTCCGCTAGAAACGGTGGTAAGGCCATCGGAATTTTAAGGTTTCGGAAAATTTTGCTGAAGAAGGTGGTCCGCCGCTAATGTTCGAAAGTTTTTATAATAGAAGGGGCTGTCGCAAAATGACATCCGCGGTGGGTTGCCCATATATGGGCTAAAGTCTGCTAGAAATTACCGCAACGTGTGTTTCCGCCCGTGTTGTTGCTCAGTATTCAATGCAGTCCTTTAAAATGAACGTCATCAGGCACTACTGTTTCTGTAGGGGTTAAGGAATGAAATACCTTATTTTACTATATTTCCTTTTTCAGACTGGCGGTGAGCGCTTAGATGATACCGCAGATTCGTCCGGATCGTCCGAGGAGGACAATGACAAGGGTACCCGGCTGACCCTCATGGAGCAGGTCCTCCTGCTAGGCCTCAAGGACCGCGAGGTGCGTGTTTCTTTTGTTTTCTTGATTTCTTTCCTATCCCCTAATACATTTGCAATTTTGGGATTTTGAAAATCAAATATTGGAAAAATGGAGTAATTTCAGGGTTACACGTCTTTCTGGAACGACTGCATCTCGTCCGGTCTCCGTGGAGGCGTGCTGATCGAGTTGGCGCTCCGTGGAAGGATACAGCTGGAGGAGACGGGAATGCGCAGGAAGAGTCTCCTCAACCGGAAGGTCGGTGCCTATTTCATGAATTATTCGTGTTTTTTTCTTTTCAATTGTTTAAAAAGTGTTTATCGCAGTGAAACGAAAAGAAAGGGAACAAATTGTTCGTTCAGATCCGCATGAAGAGCAGCGACCTGACGGGAGACGTGATCCTCGACGAAGCGCTGAAGCACATCAAGGAGACCAATCCGCCCGAGAGCGTGACCACCTGGATCGAGTACCTTTCCGGAGAGGTGCGTGGCGTTTTTTTCCCTTTTTTATACTCTTTTAAACGAAATTTTACACATTTAAAACTGGTCGACTGTATAACCTTATCGGGCCGGTCCAATATTCCTTACTAAAATCCGTAATTTTTTAGGCTCGGGCCGGTCCCAAATTTTGTCAACCCCTCCCCCTTTCCAACAATACCCAACCCCCAAAAAATGCAAAGTCCTGAAAACACAACGTCGCTATTGGACCAAAACATAATAAAATCGAAATTTGATGCCACCTGGACTGATTATATATAAAGGTTTGTTTTCCTTTCAGGGGTCATCTGGGGCTTTTTGTAATTCCGGTTATGTTTTCCCTATGACCTGCATGATTATGACTGAGTCTTGTAAACAACGGACAGTCGGAGATGATCGATTAAAAAACACCCTAAAGCCCTTTTATAAAGAAAAAAAATTGTTGAAGTTAAGTTTTACGCGTAATTAGGAAATTTGGCGTGTCAGTCACATGAAAAAAGAGATAATACGAAATCTTAGAATTTGAATGCACAGACATATTTGTATTGGGAGCAGATTTGTCGCACGTTTTTCGCAAATTTTATTGGCTGATTCGCGTGGTGAGTTGCCCAGGTATGCTTGTTCGTGAATCAAATTTCAAAAGTCTAATCCGGCTGTTATCAATATGCTATGACTGTTTGCCCAATTCGCATTTTTATCGCCGCGTTTCCCGGGGCACCTGTGCAAATATCAAATAACTTTTCGTTTCAGACGTGGAATCCCCTGAAACTGCGCTACCAGCTGCGCAATGTGCGCGAGAGGCTGGCGAAGAACCTGGTGGAGAAGGGCGTGCTGACGACGGACAAACAGAATTTCCTACTTTTCGAGATCACCACCCATCCCCTGTGCGATGGCAATCAGAAGACCAAGTTAATCAAGGTAATTACCCTAATTATTCCATCTTAATTACCCTAATTGCCTCAGGAAGTGCAGGAGGCCGTTCTCAGCAAGTGGACTAACGACGTGCACCGCATGGACAAGCGCATGCTGTCGCTCATCGTCCTCGCCCACGCATCCGACGTGCTGGAGAACGCATTCGCCCCGCTCAACGACCAGGACTACGAGGTTTGTAATTTACTTTTATTTTTATTAAAATAATTTTTTTTAATAAATAATTTAATTTATAGGTAGCGATGAAACGGGTCCGTTCCCTGCTGGAGCTGGAGTTCGACGGCGAGGCTGAGAAGAAGGGCAACGACGTCATGTGGGCCGTTTTCGAGGCTTACAGCAAATAATTGGTAAGTTTTTTGTCAAATTTTAGGCAGTTTTACGGCTAGCCGCACTGCGTTTACAAAATACAGCACATTATGTATGGCGGGGTTCTCAAATGACGGGCCGGGCCCGTGAATGAAAAAAACACTAATTTTTGTATGAATCGATACAATACTTTTTTTAAACTGTTTCAAACGACTCAATAATGTTTTTTACTAACATATAAGTCAATATTAATTGTACAAAAAAGAATGTCACCGACCGGGATCGAACCCTGTTCGTGTGGATGTCAATCTGACTGGGTGGTCCAGGGTGAACGGGTCGACCAAAATGTTCCAAATGGCATACTTGGGCAACCCACCGCGGGGGTAAATTTTGGCGACTGCTCCTTTCATTACAAAAGGTTTAAAAAATTTGCGGCGGACCCCCTTTTTCAACAAAATTTGCCGAAAACTTAAAATTGCGACGGCCCCACCGCCGCTTATTGTGGACTTGACAATGTATGCCAGCCCGTGAGAACCCCGCCTTCCTTTGCCCATTGCGAAATTCTGTGCTTTGAACTGGCAAGTGGATTTTTTTTATCAAGTGACGTACTGTTCCTGATTAACTACGCTGTGGTTGTACTTTCTGCGTAAAATAACAGACGTAATTGTTTTGTCAGTGATTGGGAATCGCCGCGGATGACCGGAATTCAAAAAGTTCCCATGCCAAACTTTATAAACAAAAAAGACCATTGCTTATGGAAATCCTGCTGTAATCGCTTGTTTAGGAACGTCAATAACAAGGCGAATAGCGCCTGTGTAAAAGGACCAGCGGGGACCTTTTTAATCAATAAAATCAACAGTACAATACAAAAGTACACTTTGATTTTTTCGTCAAATACTCGAACCCGGGACTGTTTGATTAGAGCGGAGTTCTCCCGGGCCGGGTCATTTGGGAAATTTTGGTCTGGACGGCCCGTTTACCCCGTCAGATTATCACCCACACGGCCAGGGTTCGATCCAGGTTGGTGACAGTTTTTTTTGTACAACTAATATGGTCTTTTTTGTTAGTAACAAGCATTATTAAGTTGTTTAAAACAGTTTTAGTTGTTGTACCGATTTATAAAAAATATAAAATGTTATTTGTAATGCCCAAACCGACTGTGCCGATTACCCCGGACCCCGGAGTCTTTTCCACTATCGACGCGAAAATGAAATCGACTCCACCTGTGCTATGAGCATTAGAATTTCTTTTTTTCTGAGCCCTGTAAACAGCATACACGTGGCAAAGATCGACCCGACTGCTCGGTAGTGAGAAATTAGCGTTAATTCGAAAATTTCCCACAATTCGTGTTTCCGTAGTTTCACTAACTAATTCTTTTCTTTTCAGAGCGTGGTCCATGTCCGTGTGCTGGCTGCAATTCGCCACTCGTCTGGCTGGCCGGCGTCCGCCTATTCGTCACTTGTATTCCTCTCTTCGCGGTATTATCCCCCTAAACGTCCTTGTTTCGGTTGTTTTATGGGTGAGGGTTCACATTCACACACAGTCTCCTCTCGTGTATTCGCACACTTCTCTCTAGTTCTCGTCGCTAATAGCTTTCCGTTAACTCTAATATGTCATCCGGGGTACCCTCTCTCCCTCTTCTTTTGGCCGGTGTGTCTCCTTCCGCGCCCCTCCACACAGTCCTTTAAACACAAAGGGTGCCACAGGAGGCGCTGCTTTACCGTAATGTATATACCCGTGTGCCTTCCTAGCCGCCCCCCACTATCTCTCCGATTGTAGATGAGCCCCCCTCGACTGTGATATTGTTGTCCCCCTCTATTGGTGTTATTTCTCCTCCTTCCGGAGTGAAGAAGGGATGATGTACACACGTTTTCTTTCAGAGTACTAGCTATATAAATAAATATATTTGAAATATTTTGTTTTTTCCTATATGTAGGCTTCTTCTCCTTCTATTCATGTAATGGTCTAAAGAATTTTTGTGCGATGCATAGTACCCCCTCAGCCAATATAGCCCCCACTATTTTACGTGCCCCCCCGGTGAATGTTTTTTTTAAGGTGTGGGGCTCAATTGGAATGAATGGGCGGGCTCAGAGTGGGGACTAAAGATATCGCCCCCCCCCCCCACACCCATCAGTGGGGGGCATATTTGCAAATCACAATTGTATCTCCTTTGCAGTTAAGACCCCCTCATATCGCAATCTCACCCCCCCCCCCTCCTCACCCCACATGAGCGAATTTTACCTTCAGAAAACGCGGAAATCCCTATTTTCGCTCGGAGCCGCTTTGAAAGTTTTTGGTCGATATCGATTTTTTTGGCCTGGATTACGGTATGTTACTGTAATTCTTCAAAATTTCTATTAATCTTTGAAAGAAGTGTCGTTTTGAAAAACTTTTGCCACGAACAGAGCAAATATTGCGCTTAAATTGCTAAACTTTTGTTTACTTCCCCGTAAGAGTTCGAAAATCTCGAAAAATGAACCTCTGATTTTTAGCACAGCTCCGCATTTTTTTCGACGTCTAATTCATGTTTTTGTTCAAAAAAAAAGTTCGAATTATTTGAAGATTAGACGAAGCGACACTCTGAAGCCGGATTTTGTTTTGATTTGAGATGTAGAAATCATGTCTGTCAAAAATACTTTGTTTTCTTTCAGATAGTATGAATATAAATGCCTATAGTTTTACATGCAAAGTATGTTTATTATTTGTACATTTTTTTATCGGATCGAAAGGGAATATTTTTGGCCCGTTAAAGTTGCCCTCCCCGATAAAATCTTTTTTAAAACAAATTTCGGTTTCGAAGTTTGCTTTTCCACGGCGGGAATTCAAAATTTTTTCCGAAGCGAAAACGCACATGCTCTTTCCCTCCATAAAGCACAAAAAATACCAAAACCAAGTTTGTGCAATTCGCCAGTAATTTTCGTGGCGGGGCTTTTTTCCTGGCGATTGCCCAATTTCAGGAAAAGAGGCGAAGTGTGTCAAAACTCCAGTTCTATTTTTAAAATGGCCCAAGTTACAAATTGGAAGGCCGTCACTGAAGCCCTTTCATTATTGCGGTACCTACGTAATTAAATTTCTATAGCGAAATTCTTTAAAAAAAAAAAAAAAAAAGACTGGGGCTTATTTTATTTACTGGGCACTCTTTGGGGGACCTTCTACCATAGGTGGACCTCTACCCGAAGTGTAGGGGATTGGGGAATTCTGTTGTGGAAACCGGATTTGCGGCCCATGAAGCAGGAAAAATTTCGATTCGGTAGAGGATCGGCAGCTGTTTCCGGATTTTGATCCGATGAAAACTTTGAAAGTCCAAATCGGCTGGGGATTCGGACAGGATCGGCGTGATTTACTACCCACCCATGCCTACTACCCCTTTTTGGCTTAGAAAATAGAACATTTTAAACATAAATATGTTTTTTTTTTCGAAATGTTCTATTTTCCATCCTTCTTAGCTCCTCTTATTCATATAGTGGTCTGAAGAGCGGGTATTAGCTAGGTAAACAATTGAAATCGCGCGCCGCCGTCGGTTCTAGTGTACTTTTCCGGTTTCATCGCAGTTCTCTGTGCCCTTTGAGTCGATTTACAGCCGCCCCCGACGCAACTGTGTTCACACGCAGTTGTTTGAACCCCTTCTGTTTCCAACTATCGATCCCCTTCTTCTTCGCTCTTTTTGTATTGTTTTGGTGTGCCGCTTGGAAACGGAGCGGAAGGAATCAAGCCACATTGAGGCAGGCACATTAGCCACACATGGCGTTGTTTTGATTTGGAGGCATTGCTACTACCTGTATATTTGTGTCAATTTCTCACCATTTTCTCTGGTTGAAACTTTGTTAGTACTAGTTGGACAGTTATATTTTTTTCGAAATTTCGAAAACCTAAAGGTGGTCGTTTTCCAGATTCTTTGTAATTTCATCCACGAACAGGGCCGGAATTTGATAACCCTTCGCGCTTGTTGCTTTGAGGGTTGCAGAAATATCACATCATGTGACTCTATACATGAAAAAAACAATATGGGGGCCCATTTGCGCGGCCCCCACATTGCATATTCGAAGTATGTCACAAGCCCCTAACATGGGTAGTCGTTTGGGTCTGGGTGGCCAAATCAAACGAGACCCACAAATTTGTATTGCCTATCCCATGGGTATTAAGGGATAGAAGTCCAATTTTGCTGTGCGTTCACCATATTAGGGAAAATTGCATTTCAAAATGGATTTTTTAGCGTACTATGCGCCGCGGCCGTATATAGCGGCTGCGACGGCAACTGTAAGCAGTGGTCCGGTGGCCAAGTGGTGAGGGCGTCGGTCTGTCGCCCTGGAGCTAGCTAGATCGGCTCCTGGTATGCCTAATTTTGTTTTGCTTGTTAAGTTCTAAATGTTTTCGAGTTTTGAGATTTTTTCCAAGTTTTCAAAAAAAAAATTTTTTTCTGAATACTTTTTTTTTCATAAGAGGTTAAGTGTCCAGAAAAGATATTTTGAATAATTACGGTTATTGACTTGTTATTACACCACATTCAGATACCCTTGCGGCAGAATAGCTACGACGTTTTTCAAAAAAAAAAAATCCGAAAAAATTTTTTTTTTGAAAACTTGGAAAAAATCTCAAAACTCGAAAACATGTAGAACTTAACAAGCAAAAGAAAAATAGACATACCAGGATTCGATCTAGATAGCTTCAGGGCGACAGACCGGCGCCCTCACCACTTGGCCACCGGACCACTTCTTACAATTTGCCGTCGCAGCCGCTATATACGGCCGCGGCGCCCAGTACGCTAAAACCTCAATGTTGAAATGCGATTTTCCCGAATATGGTGAACGCACAGCAAAATTGGACTTCTATCCCTTAATACTCATGGGATAGGCTATACAAATTTGTGGGTCTCGTTTGATTTGGCCACCCAGACCCAAACGACTACCCATGTAAGTGAGGTATTCGGTTCGGCGCGACCCGCTCAACTGAAAGTCACGGTCAATGTTTTTTTCTATGTGTGACTCCCTGTTTCACCTTACGCTGTTTTTCAACCGGCGTTGCTCAAGCATTGCAAAATTTCGGACCGGCCTTGGTCGAAAACTTGTTGGTTTCTTTTTAGGAATATCCGATAAGGTCGAGAAAATTTGAAAGTCGCGCCGGCCCGCTACCATGTTTGGTGGGGGTCACGCCGAGACGTGGTTTGATGCCCTTTCCAGTTAACAACTGGTTGGTAATTCTGGTTTTGGCAAACCCCGCCCCTTTTCCTGAATTTGGACAAATGTCAACCCCCTGAGTGTGCGCACTGAACACACTCGCAGATTTTGGCGATTCGGCACCTATTTGCATACACGGCATGGGGTCATTATATGCAGGCCCCCCATATACCATTTTTCAAAACAAATTCAAGTGAAGTTCTCGCCGAGACCTCCTTGACTTTGGTCAGTCTTTGCATGTGTCGTTGGTAATCTGATACTTCCTACAGCTGTTTTGACGAGCTCTTTTAAACCTTTGATGTCATTGCGGGGAATCCGTTGATCCGGGTGTCAGTAGGGGATAATAGTGACACTTTTGTGTGCCCGCTCTTCCCTTGCAAGTTTGGATTATCAAGGTATATGTGATTGCCGTAGTTGGTTCACAACCCCTTGATTACAGTCGACTGTCTCTTGGCTACGGTTGCAAGGCAACACTGCCGCGAACACTGTCCCGGACAATAAATCCATCTGATGACTAACTCCCGCGTTCTTTTCATAATACCAATTCAGTCACGCCTTGCTCTTGTACCGAACAGCCGTGTCTGGTACGCCTAGGCTGTAACCCAAGACTAAAATGTGACTTTTTAACTCGAACCAATCCACTGTTAAACGTTTATACATTCAAATGGCTCTTTTTACTGCTAAAAGGAACCATTAGTGCATTTTCTCCGTTCATACAAACCAAGACGGAAGAAGGGCCCTCTAGAGGTCCTTTTCACCCTAGGGATCCTTTTGACGCAAAATCATATTACCGGAAACCGTTTGAGTTTTTTAGATCAATTTTTCAATTAACTACTGCCCATTTCAAAAACGAAATGGTTCATGATGGTAAAGTACCATTATTGGTCGAACAGCAAAGTTCAGTTCGTTCGTTGAAACATGTACCGGAATTAATTCAATCTCCCTGTTACTGGTGGTCTCCCGGTCTCACTTCACTGATCAGTCGCGAATTTCCCACCTCCTCTTTCAAATTTTTGCTGTTTCCCTGTCAAATCAATCTTGTTATTCATGTTATCATAATTTTGCTGTAATTTCCCATTAAAGGTTGTCATTTCAGTACCCTCATTTCTTTCCCAAATGGAGACGGAGGTGGATTTGGCCCGTTTCCGCGGCCTCAACATGAACCACGGCTTCATCCGTGCCATAGTCAAGAATCAGATCGATAGGTTGGTTTATATAAAAAATAATATTAAATTAAAATGGTTTCAGGGACGAATACAACAAGGTCATGGAGGAGCGCAAGGCCGAAGTTCAACAGAAAATTAGACAAAGTTGGTTTTTTTGTTTATTTTTTTCGTTCTAATAGAGATTTTCCCCCAAATTCGTTCCAAAATTAGTGTAAAAATCAATTTGACAAAAAAAAATAAAAGTAAATTATCCCAAATTCAGGCAGGAGGCGGTCTACAAAAAAGACAACCGAAGGCGCGGCCGAAGCCTCCCTCTACGTCCCTCCCCACCGGCGGCGAGACGTCGTCCAACCCACTCCAGCCAAAATTTCCGAAAGGGTTTGTTTTTATTTGCTTTTTTTTCTTTAAACATTCATTTTCTGTTGGAAAATTATGGATTTTCAGAGCTCCTTGGGCCCGGCGGTCATCAGCAACGTGGAAGAGTCCGTTTTGCGCGAAAAAGTAGTGTTTTGGCTATTTTTCTTTTTTTTTAAATCACTTTTTAAGGTTAGGAATCGAGTGAGATCGAAGATGGACGATTTGGACTCGCTGATCCCCACCTCATCCACCGATTGTGACACAAAATCTGAGTCGAAGGCGCTCTTCGTGCTGAGTCTGAAGAACCGAGAGGGAAAGGACATCGAGGTGCCCGTCATGTCGGTGAGTTCATGGAGAGTCGGTGTGAAACATAAAAATATTGTACCGGATATACGTGGGCACGGTATGGAGGGGCTCAAAAAGTAAAGCCCCCCCCCCCCCCACATATCATTAACCTCGTTTTTAGACCCCCCCTCTTCGCAGCAAGAACATTCACTTGCTCACGGTTGAAAGGGGTTTTTTTCCCTTGGAAAAAAGTTGGGCAGGGTCAGGTTTCTAACGGGAACTTAAAGGGACCGTCAGGGACCTTTTCATTTCCATTTTCATCGGGTACGGTCGGCGTTGCGGCCATCCGCAGAATCTGCAGACGGTCGGCCGGTTTTGGGCACTTTGAAGCCAGATATCTCGAAAACGGATAATTTTGGACCCTATGTTGTGTAGAGAGAGTTTTTTGATCAGCTGATTTTTTCTTTCACGTGAGCCAAAAGGTCCCTGACGGTCCCTTTAACGTGTGATTGGCAACTTTTGACAAAGTTTTTGCAATCTGCTGTGATTCAGTTGTTCCAACCAACCGGTTGGCTGTAAACTGTCGGGCGAACGTGTGTCACCAGTTTTATATTGTTCCGTTCGTTTGCGATCCAGTGGGCAAAAAGGGGGCGATAAAAAGAGACCGGTTGTATACCAGACTTGAAGTCATGACTGGACAAGGAGCGTTTGGGGGCTCCGAAGACAACCCCTAAATGGCGCCCATACGTGGGCATAGCTCCGTCATTTGGGTCGCGGCGAGATCACCTGTTTGAAAAATTGGGCTTAGCGATACCTCCTCACCTATACTTGAAGCACACAGAGGTTTTTGGGGGGGGGGGGGGGATTGGCGCACTTACACAAAACATGGAAGGAGTATTTTTTAATTCTCCTATGTTTACTTTGCTAGAAACGCAAAAGATGTTGACTAGAAACATAAAATTCTATCGCGAGGAATTTACGCGTCATTTTCACTTTAGCCAGCATTTCGAACGTGGTTTCGATGCGTAGTCCGTCACGCTCTGGAATTTTTCACATCCCGGCCAAAAATTTCTGCATTTTCTCAATGTAATAATCATAAACAAGCATGGCAACGGGCCGGCCCGGCCCGCTCCAAAATTTTTCACGGGCCGGCCCGCTTCAAAATTTTTCTCGGCCCGGGCCGGCCCCAAATTTTGCCATGCTTGATCATAAATAACGAGAAAAATTTAAGAAGGGGAAATTTTTCTTTTTTGGTACATGAAAAATCGTTTTACACGTTACCGGAAGTTCCGTGGTAATTTGATCGCCAGACTGCCACGCCCATGGCTTGAAACCCCGTCACATTATGTGCTGTGGGCGGTCGATAACACTGATAACAGGGGGGGGGGGGATTATGATAATTCAGCCTTTAATTCTGTCATGACGGGGGTGTTCGGGGTTGGATAGGCTCTAGAAGGAACAGTAGGGAAAATTTTTCATAATTAATCCAGCGAAACAGTATATCAAAGTATGAGTCTTGTAAGAAGCGGGTTGCACTGGAGCCCTTTCTGAAGAAAATCTAGAGATAGAATTGAAAATGAATAAATTGAACTCGACCTTAAAAAATTCACTCAGATGGTTTTTTCTAGGTGAAATTTCAATTTTTCAGACGGACAGCGCCGCCCGTTTGGCCAAGGAGTTGGGCAGGAAACACGACTTCACCGACGACCAGTGCCGAATGCTGCGACTCACTCTCGACAGGGAATTGGAGCGAAGACTGGGCAAGGGGTAGCCCTCCCCCCGAACTACCTCATTTCTACGACCTCCGAGCGCCAGGCGCCTCGCTAAATTGTGATCAAACTACGAATTACTAGGGTCCCTTTCTCTGTGAATGCGATACACCTCCCCCCACTGTGCCTTCTCACTTCCCCCCTCATTCCCGATGCATAAATTGTTACTGTTATATAGGTGCTGAGAGTAAATTGTTCCACACTAAACTATTTTCGAGTTTGAGGATATAGTAGTCATCGGAGTTTGGTACTTTAGTGAGTGTTCTCTCTCTCTCTCTCTCTCTCTCTCTCTCTCTCTCTCTCTCAACAACCTCTTTCTATGTCTCTAAAAACACGTGTTTCTATGTGTTTTCAGATGATGGACCGTTGGCGCTGCGTGTTCCATCGTTGTGCCTCCACGTCGGCACAGCTGAGCAAACGGCCGATTCTGCCGAAGAAACAGCGCTCCGAGGGCGAAGCGGCCACGTTCGTCGACTACCGCCGCATCCGTTGTCACGGGGGACACGGCGGCGACGGAATGGTGTCGTTTTTCAGGTGAGGGGTGAAGAAAACATACACTAAATTTCTGAAAATGGGGAATGTTCTACCCTTGACGAGGCGTTTATCTCTTCTCCACGGCAGCGCCATGGGATGTGTCATATCGTCTTCTGTCAAATAACACATCGTTTCTCACTGATACTCTTCGGAAAAAGTGAGGCACAGGAATAATGCCAAGTTATCATAGGTCCTGTCACGGTTGTACTGTGCGTTAGAAGAGCCAATGAATGTTCTAAAGGAACCAGCTTCCTATAAATGATATAATGCGCTGTTTTAAATTGGAAAGCTGCCAAGTTAACTATTAAAGCTCTTATGAAAATCCACTGTATCCCCTCTACTTCATCCGTTCGCAACTTCTGGCTTCTGAGCTTTTTTAAATCTCCGCCATGAGAAAAATATTTACGGAACCTGGCATCTTTTCCTGCGAGTATGTTGTATTAACATGGCTAGAGTTTGACGCGGGTAGCCATGCGTAAGCCCCCAAATGGTGCTTTAGAGGCAACGTTTAACTTTGTACCGCCATTTTCAACCCCATCTATGGTTTTAACGCTCAGGCTTTGTAACATCTCTGAATTTGGGAAATACACGGAGCTTTACAAAAAAAAGCTCTATTTTTAAAAGCATACCTGGACACGTTGTGCTTGCGGGACCTTGGTTTTCGGGGTTACTTAGTATGGGGGCCTTGTAAAAACGTCGATCCTTGATTTTTTGGGGTTCCCCTCTCTTTGCGGGGCCTTACTTTTCGAGCCCCCTCCGTACTGTGTCCAGGTATGTTTAAAAGCGAACATGTTCGCAGAATCACCATACCTTGGGAGAGGCCGGCTGAGAAACGGAATATCCCCTCACTTTTCATGAAGACAAATGTTACCCCTCAATTTTCTATCAAATACTGGGCTAGCCCCCCTCACTTTTGAAACCTCGTTCATTTGGTTCCCTAGGTATGAGAATCACATTGGAAACGATCAGACTGATGACGTCCCATAATTGGGGGGCATGGTACGGAGGGGACTCTAAAAGTAAGGCCCCCAAAGGAAGGGGACTCCACCAACCAAGTACCCCCATGCTTACACGGTGTCCATACAAAGAAACCCCCTCCAAAAGCAAAATTCAGCAAGCACCAAATGTTCAACTATGGACTTCACTGTTTGTGTAAATATTTTTTTTTGATTTCTATCGAATTTGGTATGAGACCTCTTACTATAATACAACCTAGCTGATTATTATCATAAGATACAATTTTGAAAATTACAAGTGCTACAATTTTCAAACATACATCTTTTTTAGAGGCTACCGTAACCCATTCGGTGGTCCCGATGGCGGCGACGGCGGAAATGGCGGCCACGTTATTTTCAAAGGTCTGCCTCTCACAACAATTTTTGTGAATTTCGCTATTTAGCGGATCGAAATGTGAAGGACCTCTCCCATCTACAGTCAGTCGCCAGGGCGTCGAATGGCGAGTTCGGCGGATCCAAGTCTTGTCACGGAAAGTCGGCTGGCCACTCGGAGGTAAGTCTGCTCTAATCTCACTACCGTAATCTGGAACGGGCCGGCCCGTTTTGTAGAAATTCTGCGAGATGCATAGAAAATTGCAGATCCCCGTTCCTGTCGGCACCGTTTTTAAGGATTTGGTCACAGGACGACACATGTTTGAGCTTCACAAGCCGGGCGATGTGGGTTTTTCATCTCTTTCTCTCTCTCTCTCTCTCTCTCTCTCTCTCTCTCTCTCTCTAAATCTCTAAAGCCCCTATTTCCAGATCTTCCTGGGAGCTCGTGGTGGCGCCGGCGGTCGTGGCAACCAATTCTACGTCTCCAACGAGGTCCGCAAGCCCTACAAAGCCGAGTACGGTGGCCGAGGCGAAGAGCTCTCCTACGACGTGGAAATGCGTGTAATGGCCACCGCAGGCCTCGTCGGATTCCCGAACGCCGGGAAATCGTTGGTTTCTTCTGCTACTCTGTCAAAATTGGTAGTTTAGATCCCTTCTAAGGGCCATTTCGCGAGCGAAGCCGAAGGTGGCCTCCTACCCATTTACGACTCTGAAACCACACGTGGGAATGGTCCACTACGACGATTTTGAACAGGTCGGCGTGGCCGACATTCCGGGATTGATCGAGGGAGCGCACAGGAATGAGGGGCTGGGAGTGGCTTTCTTGAAACACATTGAGAGGTGTAGGTAAGTCTGGTTTTACTTGGTTCTACAAATCAAACAATAGTCGATAAAATGTCTGCATACATGAAAAAGCTACGCGTGTAGTCCGTTTTGCGCAACTGAAACCTCTTTCAAACCAACCTTCAAAGCACAGACACACCACATATCCCATTTTTTCAGCGGATGCCGCCCATCTGAGCATTGAGTGAAAAGTTGTCCAAATTATTAGCCGATTAGCCAAGTATATAATGTTTAGAATCATGTAATTTTTGGGTGTGGGTGACCCTTAGGTATGGTAGAATTTTAATAGGGCTAACTTGTATAAAACATTTTTTTGGCGAAACTCCAGAAGTCGTGGGCCACAATTTTCTAGTTGAATCCCCGGTATAATTTGGACAACTACAGTGATAGTGATTAATTTTCATGTAAAATCGATCGATTGCGGGGCACCGATCGGCTTTAGACCGCCGGCAAAAGTTGGCAGTTTCAAACCATGGCCCTATCCAAAGCAATGTGACCACGGACCGCTCGCTTCTGAGCAAATTTTGCTTCAAATTTTGCCAAGTTTTCAAAGCGCTTTTCTGACTAACTTAGAATATTGCCGAGTAGATCCAAACACGGATTGCCAGGTTTTGAAGAAACACCACTCTCACTTCAAAAATACGCACCGTAATCTATCGTACTGAAAACCGGGCGCTCGCCGTACTCCACAGCCCGCGGAGGCCGGCAGGTTAAAGGGCGGTCTTTTCTAAATCGCGCTCCATTAGAAACACCTAAACTGTAGTAGTAATAGTTAAAAACGCTTATTTTTATTCATTTTAACAAGTAATTTGCTATTTTATTGTTGTAATAATAAAAAAACATTAATTTCACCAATTTATATAGATGAACCAGTCCGGAAATGTCGTATTCGCGACAAACAGGTGGCTCATTCAACACAAACTGGCCACCACAAACCTGGGCGTTCCAGCCATTTTCACCAACCATTCTTTTTGTCAAGTTTTAGCTCATGAATGCCTTCTTTGGCCTGAGTTTTTTTCGCGAAAATTCTTCGACTGGAAAATAACGAAAAACACAAAAAACCCAGGCCAAAGGACAGAAGTGTTTTTCACCAACTTTTAAAAAGAAATGTAAGAAAAACACCCCAGAATTCCCACGTTTGCGGCGGCCGTATTTCTGAAAAAGGCTGTTTCAATGAAGCTGGGTCCCGGCACGATAACCCTGAAGGTGCAAGTCGTCATTTTTAAAAATTCATTATTTTGTTAATTGAGCATTAAATTTTCATTTTGAATGTTTAAAATAGAAAAGTGAAAAATAAGGATTATATATCGTTTCAATAAAAAATATGCAAAAATAGAGGTTTTCGAAATCTGATTACTGTAGGTAAACATCGTGCACAAACTGGCCGACACGAGATCTGAACGAGTACAGCACTATTTTAGAAGATCTCTATGCCATTTTGTAGAGGAATATTGCATCTTTTGGCCTGAGTTTTGGCACCTATATGTTCTTGGCTGGTATTCATGCGAAAGACCAATAACCGTATATCTCAGGCAGGAATTATTTTCACGGGAAAAAACTCAGGCCAAAGCCCACGCATGTATTCCTGCGATTTATAAAATTTTTTCGTCACAAAAATCGCCAGAACTCTCAGGTTCGTGGCGGCCAGTTTCCTCTCGTTTCAATTGAACTAGACCGAGGGTCCCGCCACGAAAAGCCGGAAAAAACCGCTTGCCGATTCAATAAAGCGTGCGGGGGTGTGACTCAGGCTCTCGCAAATGACCTATGCTCAAAATTTGGTAATAGAGAGATCATCTACAAATTTTATCCCGTTCGCTGAAAAGAAGTACAATTCCAATGGTATTCCTGGGAGGGGTCACTATTGCCGTCCTATACAGCCAATAAGAACACCAGTTGGAACTAGTTGCACCCTGATGTAGCTCACCCTTTCGTATATGCCTCTATTTTAATCTTGATAGAATCAGTGAGCTCGCAATATTTTCTCGGCAACAGCCCAATCGCCTATCTTTACTGGTGTTCACTCTACTCCTTCAGATGCCTATTCTACGTCCTGGACTTCACCCTGGGAGAGTTCCGATTGCAATTCGACGCCCTTCGCCACGAACTCGAAGGCTACCGCGAAGGCCTCTCCTCCCGTCCCTCTTGCATCGTCATCAACAAAATGGACCTAGCTCCTCCGGTGATCTCTCTCCTCCGTTAGCCTTTAACCCAATAATTCCAGAACTCAGCCTCCGATATCAGCTCCCTCTTCCCCGAATTCCCCACCTTCTTCATCTCCGCCAAAACGGGCACGGGTCTCGAAGAACTGCTCACCTTCCTCCGCCAGGAATACGACAAATCCATAGAATAAATACAATTTTATTAAAACTAAACAACGTTTTAAAATAACAAAACCCGGATAGAAGACTTAAAAATAGGGCCTTAACCCTTGATAACGGCAATGGGGCGGAGTTTCACGGCCTTCTTACTGATTCCCGCCTGGTCACACGTGTTCACCACATCCGTCACGTTTTTGTAGGACTCGGGGGCCTGAATTTGAACAATTACCGTAATCAAAAAGGCTGCAAACCTCCTCCATTATGAGTTTGGGACTGGCGATGCGGATGGAGATGTTCTTCTCCTTGAGGTCGTTGACCACGCTGTCCCAGGGAATGTTGCGGCGGGACTTGGCACGAGAGAGGGCGCGGCCCTGAAAAAGGTGGGATTGGTGTTTTAAAAAGAAGGGCATACCGCTCCGTGGCAGGTGGTTCCGAAGGTCTCGACCATTCCTTGCTCGGTTCCGGTCAGGACGTAGCTGCACGTACCCATACTGCCACCGATGAGCACGGGCTGGCCTAAAAGTATCATAGTTCACAATTACATTACTCTAGATCCATCGTACGCGTAATTTCAACCTCAGAAATTACAAATTTACACCATCCTGTCATTTAGCCAACTTGTGTTCTAAACTGGGGGCGGGGTCCATAAGGTGAGGGGGGATCCCATGGTTAAAAGTGAAAGGCCCTGAGGCAGATGCGCAGAATATGGGTTTTGCAAAATAAAAAGAGGAGACGTACTGATAAAATCCACTTGTAAAAGTTTGTTGGCTACTTTTTTGTATAAGCCGGTAATAATTCGTCAAGTTGTGGGGTTACGCATATTTTATGCCTCAAAATTAAATGTGGGTACGGCTTTTGACCCTCGGGGAAAATTATTATGACAGGTGATCACAGAGGGTCGACCCCACCCCTAATTAGGGTATGTGAAAAGAGTCGTCGATGAGTCCCCCAGCACACCCTCTCCCTATCTCCAGTTTAGAGAAACTGTCCCTTCGCCCTACTCAACTGTTACTCAATATATTTTAAGTTAGCTACAGTAACCAGACACCGCTCAGAGTTTCAAAATGTGTTATTTGCCCAAAAATACCTTTCGACAACTTTGGGGTGAACCAAAAAGGGTCTTGGCAATTACTCTTCTTCAACTTATAGGCTTTTGAATTGGGTAACCACCAAGCATGGCAACGGGCCGGCCCGCTCCAAAATTTTTCACGGCCCGGCCCGACCTGGCCCGACTCAACCGAAAATTTATGCCTTTTTCCCGGGCCGGCCCCAAATTTCGCCATGCTTGGTAACCACTCTAAACTTTGGGACTCTGAAAAGTTGAAACCGGCGTATAAAACACAGTTCGAACCACACTTAACAATCTCACCCCTTCCGGAACACCATTCGTAGAGTTAACCTGGGGTATACATGGACATGATCCCGCTTATAACAGCGTGGGTCTCGTCTAGCACAATTTTATAAAGAGAAAGATCCCTAGATATCCCCATACGCTTGTTTTTTAATGACGGGATGTTGCCGATAATATGATATGGGGAAATGTATGTTTTCAACCGTTTCAGAACAAGCGCGTCGTCGCTGTTTACTTATCGGTTTGCTAGCCTCAAGTCAGCCGGATTTATCTTACCAGTGAGCTGATAGTCCACCGGGATCAGAGGATGATGGGCTGGGAAGGCGCGAGTGGCTCCCTTGCGATGAACACAGAGCTGCTTCGGCCGTCCGTCGATCAGATGCTCCTCCATCTTGGCCACGTTGTGCGACACATCGTAGATCATCTGGAAGCTTGCGGTTCACTGTGCTACTGTAATGCGATTGGGGCGCCGTTTCCGTTCCCAAATAGCGAAATTCCGGATCATCAAACAAGCCCAATGAGCGCAGGTATACTGTAGTGCGATTGGAGCGCTTTCACCCAAAATACGGAAATTCTTGACGCACCTGCATGTCCAAATCATCAGCCTGCATGTTGAATACCCTGGAGAAGGCCTGTCGCACACAGTAGGTCATACAAGACCTATTGACCCAGGCGAAGTTGGCGGCGGCCGCCATTCCCTTGAGGTAGTCCTGTCCTGAAATGTCTCTATTTCTCTCATCTCTCTCTCCCTCTCGCCTTCCTCCGACGTCAGTTTGGCACAGGCCAACTGGCGATCGTTGACGACTATGTTATCCCTGGCCATGGCCTTCTCCATCGAAACCAGAGCGTCGGTGGCCACTTGGTGGCCCAGGCCACGACTGCCACAGTGCAACATCACAACGACTTGGCCTGGAAATGAGGGTTTTTGTTGATTCTCTCTCTCTCTCTCTCTCTCTCTCTCTCAGTCTCTCTCTCTCTCTTACCTTTCTCATCGATTCCCATTTGGCTGGCAGCGTGTTTGTCAAAAATCTCGTCGACCACCTGCACCTCAGCGTAGTGATTTCCAGCGCCGAGGGTTCCCAGCTAAAAAAAAGCAAACGTTATTTTGCCAAAACGATTACGAGAGTTTAATCGGAGGACAAGTAAACGACATCTACATGCTTAGAAATTTAAGAATATTGCATGCCCAAAATGTATCATTCTCGTTCTTATACTACGATTGATTTGGGTGGGTGGAAGTTCTTGAAACCGGGAGGTCCGGAATTCGAGGCAACCCTCCCACCGTATTTTGCAAGATAATTTTTTGACTTTCCCTAGCGAACCCCCAACATTATATTCAGGGGAACCCGAGATTCCGTGGATACCATCCAAACCCCATTTCAGTTGTCAATTTGCGTATGGAATGCCCCAAAATTGTGGGTAACAAATTCGATGAGATTATACGTTTCAGACCACCCGCACAGCCCACTTCAGGGCAAGTAAATTTCGTACAAATCGGTACAATAATTTTTTAAACGGCTTTAAATTACTTAATAATGTTTGTTAATAACATATAAGTCGTACAAAAAAGAATGTCACCGACCGGGATCGAACCCTGGTCGTGTGGGTGGCAGTCTGACTGGGTGGTCCAAGGTAAACGGGCCAAAGGGGCCGGGCCGACCAAAATTTTCCAACTGGCCTGGCCCGGGCCAGTTGAAAAAACCATACATAAACAAGCTACCTGTGGGATCTCCTTTGCGCCCCCTCCCGCACTGCGCATTAGAGTGAGTCGTCGCGACAGCCCTTCTATTTGCAAAACTAAAAAAAAGTCCGCGACTTTTTGTTAACAAAAAAAAATCATAAACTACGAAATACCCACCGTCGCATATCACGGAGTTTGACCAGGTACGACTTGACTTCAATTTCGAGTGTTTTGCGCTACATTTTTCCGATTTCCCGACCCCGAATTAGGCTTTGGAGACGACTAACTGGTCAGTGCATTGGGGGGAATGAGGGTTAAGTACCTTAAGCCCCCCACACAGACAAAAAAGTTACCGTACCTGAGGAAGGCCTCTTTTCTTGGCCCTCATCGAGACCTTCGACGCGTCGGCTTGGAGCATCCGTCCGTACTCCTCGCAGTGCTCCTTGTCCTCCACCCAGGAGTAGCCCTCGCGCAAGGTCCAGTCCATTCCCATCTCCATGCATCTGAAAAGAGACATGTCTCACCCCTCTCTCTCTCTCTCTCTCTCTCTCTCTCTCTCTCTCTCTCTCTCTCTAACTCACTCGATGAGATCACTGGCGCCCATGGGAATACATCCCCTCGATCCAACTCCCACAGGGATGTGGTCGAAAAGCGACTGCGTCAACTGCTCCTAAACCCATTTTAAGTTGAAAAATCAAAAGTTCTGCCAAACCTTAACGGGCGCGACGTCCTTTTCGAAGAGATTCGTCCTAATCAACCGGACTCCGCAGTTGATGTCGAAGCCCACACCGCCTAAACCCAAAATTTAAGGCAAAAATGGATAAAAATGCTTTAAAAATTGTTTAAAACTGACCGGGGGAGATGACCGCATCGCGGTCTGAAGTGTCGAAGGCGGCAATGTTGCCGATGGAGAAACCGTAGCCGGAGTGGATGTCGGGCAGGCCGATGGAGTGGCCGATGATGCCGGGAAGGGCGGCCACGTTGGCGATCTGACGGACGGCCGGGAGGAAACCACCGACTCCTGGAAAAGGAGGGGTTAGAGAGAGAGAGAGAGAGAGAGAGAGAGAATCAGTTACCTTGACACTCGGTGGCGAATTTCAACTCGTCGAACATCAACTTCTCCAGTCCGGAATTGACGTAGAAACGGCCCTCTACCTGGAAATTTGGAGCTATTTGAATGACACTAAGTTGGGTTCGTTCTTCAGCTGAAGCAAGTAGTTTTATTTCCCACTGTAACCAACTCTATTACAAAAACCCAAGATATCGATATTTATTTAAACGATGTATCTAGCCCATATGTGGACATGTAATTTGGTGTTTGATTAAAAAATTTGAGAAAAAATAAATAAACGGATCTTCAGCATAAAAACACATCGGCCATAATTTTCTCATTAGAGGCATACCTGGACACGAGGTGCTTGCGGAACCTTGTTTTGTATGGGGACCTTCTACAAATGGGGTGCTTTGTTTTTTTTCGGTTTCCCCATTCATTTAGGGGGGCTTTACTTTTTCAGCCCCTCCGTACCGTGTCTAGTTATGATTAGAGGGTCGCGCCGAGCCACATTTCTAACTTAGCAGGATGAGGTGACAGCAAGGGTCGCTGAGAACCGGCCCGCTCTCCGAAAAACATCGGCCCGGCCCGCGGTCAAAATTTCTGAAGTTAGAAAAAAGTTTCACCCTGGCTATGCACAGAACATATGTCTCTAGCATAACAGTCACATAAAACAAATAAGGCAAAAAAGTTTTGTCGACGGGGGATCGAACTGGGGTAATTTCGGATTGCCAGTCCGACATCTTAGCCACTCGACAATGAAAATTACAGAAAACTTATATAGCATTCACGCTAAATCTTCACCACCGAGCGGTCGGTTCTACCTTCGCTCCGCCGCCTAGCTGAATCCGGCCCCAGAACCTCGTCAAGGAGGGACCGTCATCGACATTACTCCCAGTTGCTGTGAGGGATCGACTGAAGCTCCCGCTCAACGTCTAACTACACAAGAAGGCACTGGGATCCGCCGGCAGAGCAATAACACCAGCTCAAAATCTACTCGTATGATCCAGCCGTGATTCGGGAATAAAATTGTAATAATTGTAATTGTAATAATATAGAGTAGTTCGATTCCTCCTTTACACTACTTTAACAGCATATCCAACCATGGCAAAATCGCGAGCCGAGAAAATTTTGGAAACGGGCCGGCCCGTTTCCAAAATGGGCGCCACCGCGACAATAAGGAACGTGTAGGATTTCGCCTAGCGATACATTTTCTAGGCGAGAGGGGGTGTGGCTAGGTTCCCCCACAGGCCATTTTCCAAACGGCGGGAGTCTCGTCCAAACCGAAGTGATGGAGTTCTTCCCATCCTAGTTAGAGTAGGCAACATGGGACGTTCAGCACGGCGGGACAGGCTGTCATAAAGGTAATCCCGGTTAAAGGACTATTTCTAAAATGGAAAAAAGCCAAATTCCAATACAGTACACGAACTCCTTTCAAAAACTAGTCAAGCTTCCCAAATTTGGGTGATCGCTGCAAGACCAATTTCGCAAATCCCACTTTTAAACTGGGATCACATTGGAAATCTTTCCAGTCTCGTTTCCCTCGCCATGTTTTACTGTTTAGCGAATAATAACAACCACACTGGCCTACCGTAAACTCGACCACCATTACCGTACTTTCATTTAGTTTCCAATCGAAAACCCACATTCATATTGGGCACGAATCCCTTCTTGATCTTGAACTTGACCGGCGACAGCCGCTCGATGAATCCGCACTCCTCCTCGTACGTGCGTGGCATCTTCAACTACCGTAACCCAAACCTCCATTTTTACTTTGGTACTACGGTAGCCGACCTTTCACAGTGGAATATGATACAAATTAACAGTAAGGCAATTTAATTAACAATACGTAGAAAGTATAATATAAAATCTCTGCAAAACACGTGTGAAAGAGCGACGAAACCACGGCGAGGAAAGCGAGGGATCGACTAGAATGCACAGGGAAATATTTACAGGACATAAGTGTGAGGAATATGCGGAATCTGGGACCCGAAAGGAGCTACTTCGACCATTTCCAAGTCGAATACCTGCTTCTCAAGCGAAAAGAGAATAAAAGTACACGGAGGGTCGTATATCACAGAGAGGAGGATTAGTGAGGATCCTCACTAGGAGGGGTGAGGGATATGTGACAATTGAAGAGAGACATCAGATGAGGGTCTCCAGACGGGAGGTTCCATCCACGGGAGAGCCTTGGTTGGAGGCTTGGCGGGAGGCGATGTCCGTTCGGCAGAGAGGGCACTGCTCCATTTGAAGAGAGCATTCTCCACAAAAACCACTAGAAAAGGAACATAAAAAGTGTATAAAAAAGAAAATATTGTCAAAAACAGCTATAGTTTTTTTTATACACTGGATTTTTACAAGAATTTTTTTCTTCTTTAGAAAGTGGGAGTTTCGAATTTTCAAGGCACTCCCAACCGCAGCTGAATTTGCTGAATTTCGGCGATTTTCCAGCTCTCTATTCTCACAACTCGATGAAAAACTATGAAAAGTTAAAATTCGCAAGTCGAGAATATTGGTTCATTGTTATAGGTTCGAAAATTAGCCAAAAAAGATCAAAAGGGTTTGCATATTTTTCAAATTTTTCCAACCGGAGAAAAAAAAACGAAGATTTTTCGCTACATCATTCAGAATTTCGCGCAAAAAATATTTTCCGTGGTAAACGCGCTCCACGACGAAAAAAAGACCCATGGGCAAAGTTGTTTTAAATAAGAGTATTGGGTTTCCGGCTGTTTTTGTGTTTTTCGATTAACTATTACAGTAATCCAATGCAACCGTACCGCTACACAACAGTCAATTACAGTAAGCTGGAATCGGCAAACCAATTACTGTTAAAAAAAAGGTGTGCATAGCTAAATATCTCAACCAAAACTAACCCGTGTGAGCAGGGCATGAGCAGTGTGTCTCCAGGATTGGCGAAGCATATAGTACAGTAATCCTCGGGTATGGGTTCCTTTTGCAACAGTTCCAGTCGTCGTTTCCTCGGTAGAATCGTCTTCTGATCCAGGCTCAGAACAGCACCACCGTCGTTGAAGGTTCTGAAACCACAGGGGTAATAACGAGTTACAGTAGCCCAAAATTCAACCCACATTCTACGGCTACAATGAGCTGTAACTACAGTACCTGCAGGGCACATGAGGCGGAAATTTGAATGGGCGGGATCCGAAATTGAAGCGGCACTGTTGGAAAGACATGAACGAGGCGGCGGCGAAAACGCCTTCCGAGCGAGGGCGATGGACTGAAAAAGGTTTTTTTTTAAATTAAAATAATAAAAATACCTAGGAAATCAGTATGCGGTCTTTCCAGCGGCACTCCGTTGAGGTAGAACATAATGACTCCATTCGGCAGATCCAAAAGACAACCGACGACGTCTCCTGAAAAAAAAAGTGCGTAAATGTGCTCCACTGCGAATTATTTGACCCACAGTTAACTTTAATTCATATTTCGGGTATTTTACAATAAACACGCTCTATTGATAATCCTCCTCTAACAATTGGGAAGTCGTGTCCGTTTATATGTCATGGTGTCCTACGCGAGACTGCGCTACGTGTCTGCGTCTCCTAATTCCAGTTATCTTTCATCAAAACATGAGCGAACTTAGCGTAATCTCCACGGAAGGAAGGAAAATGAGCAGAATTAGCCTAAGGTGCGCAGCTGATCATTTCCAATGGATGGATTCCCAATCCCAGCCGGCGGTTTAGCTGGCACCTGTACGGCCGCAGGCCGCCTAACTGAGTGGCCGAAGGCCACGAATCTTTGCGGCCGCAGGCCGCTTAACGTACATTCGGGGGCGAAGCCCCCGACGAGCGGCCGAAGGCCGCGAGGAGCCAGGAGTGAGGACCACCGAAGGCGGGCCGTAACTCCTGGTAGTTTAACAGTTTGACACATAGCTAAATAAAAAAATTAAATTAAGAGTACTTTACGGCGGGATTCTGAAATGACGGGCCGGGCCGAGGGATTTTTTGAGACGGCCCGGTCGGCCGGGATATGAAAACTAAAGCAAAACACGGTACAATATTTTTCTAAACTGCTTTAAATAACTTAATAATGTTTATTACTAACGTATAAGTCAATGTTAGTTGTACAAAAGAGAATGTCACCGATCGGAATCGAACCCTGGTCGTGTGGTCTCTAGGTGGTCTAGGGTAAACTGGTCGAACGGGCCGCGCCGACCAAAATTTACCAAATGGTGCGGCACGTGAGAACCACGCTTCGCGGTAAACCAGCCCCATTGCTAATTACTTGGCCCATGGCTAATTCAAGTAGTAATTTATATTTAAAAAAAAACACTCCATTGATAATATCGCCCGCAATTCAAATTACGAATAACTTACGGAAACCCTGCTCCACTGCTAATTTCCTGACCCATGGGCAATTAAAACCCTAATTGGGTGAAATTGGGGCAATTAACTCACCAGCCTGCCATTGAGGGTGTTCGTGTCGGCTGCTATTGGCATTGTGCCAAAGCAACTGCCTGCAGCCGTCGTACGCAACGGACAAGTCGTCGTCGCCTATGCCGTAACCCTCCTGAAATGAAAATTTACCCAATTTTGCTTAAAATTTAAAAAAAAAAATAGAAGAAAAATACGCACGTGGTTGAGGAAACGACTCCTTTTCATGGCGAATCCTATTTGCATAACGCCGGGAGTGAGTACGGTAGCCTCGTAGTACCACACGCCTTCTTGGACTTCGAAGGTGCAACGCACGGATTCGAAGGAGGAGACGTCACAGCGGGCCTGGAATTGAAGTTTTGGTAAGAGAGATCGAGAGATAGAAAGATAGATAGAGAGACAGAGACAGACAGACAGACAGACAGACAGACAGAGAGAGAGAGAGACTCACCTCCAGCCCATCCGGTCCAATCTTCAAGTACTCGCTGACGTCCTCGTGGTTCAGCATGGCGTTGATGCAGGACACATCCGTCTTCTCGTAGGCGTAGACTCGGTTCGGCCGAACGACTGAAATACATAAAATTTTGCAAAATAGAAGCATATAAACTAGGAAAGTAGACGTTCTTAAACGATCCCATGGATATACCAACAATTAAAAATTTCAAAATCTTGGATTTCACCAACAATGGCAACCAGCCGGCCCGACTCGATTTCTTAACAAAAAACCCAAATTTTCCCAATTTTCCACGGCCCGGCGCTAAAAAACCTCTGCGGGCAACGGTCGGCTCCACATTTTGCCATGGTTGAATTTCACCCCGACATTTCCCTGCCTGGAGCAAGGGTGGCAAAATCTGGGACCGCCCGGGACGATAAATTTGGGAACGGGCCGGCCCTAAGCAACCTAGAGTATGGAAAAAAAGCGAGGAAATAAAAATCAATCCATAACACAGGTTATTTTTCTTATTATGAGTCAGCGGAAGTTCAAAAAACAAAACGAAGTGTCACATATTTTTAAGACATTAAAAAGAAAAGAGAAAACTGGATTATTTTTCATCAAGTTACGGATGTGGAAATGCTAATTTTCATTCATTTCACCCTTTAAAATGCGAGTAGTACTTATATAATAATGATTATATTATGAGCAGTTCCAGTGAGAGAAATCACACATTTTCTTGTTTTCTATATTTTTTTTGTAAACGATTTTCGGCCCAGTCCAAATATATTTTTCCAACGTAAAAACGCTATTGGTTCCGTTTACAAAACATTTTTAGTAAATATTGGACCAAGTTGCGGCAAGGCACACGCATTTACCGCAACCCGAGACGAAAAAATTCAATATATAGCTGTCGCCAAACCGAAATCTTATGCTAATTGCGGAAACATGCAAAGCATGCTCTGTCGAAAATGATTAGACTACGATTTTCCCATACCAAAGCATCAGTTGAATATTCTAATTTTATTGGCACGATTTCAATTTGGCGACAGCTATAGCCCTAAAATATTCAGAATGACATGGCCATAGTTAATTAAATGGATAAATAACCCTAAGAAACAGATAAAAACAAGAAGAAAAATACCTACATATGTTATCCAAAGACCACTGGGCACAGAAGGCGACCTGTTGGGCGAGGTAGTCGTCTTTGATCGCAGGATTCTTGAGCCAAGCCTCCAAAATCTAAAGAAAGCCCCTTTAAACGGACAAAAATGACAAAAATCACCTCCAATGGATGTAGAGGAGCGAGTTCGAACTGTCTCATAATGAGATTCTGGTTCTCACTGGTCTGGGCAAATTTCTCCAGAGCGATCAGGGCGAAGAGGATCACTTGTCTCGGTCTGGTAGGTTCCTGAAGCTTCGAATAAAAGAAAGAAATGAAAAAAAACATACAAGACAGGACATAAGGTAGTTGAGTGTGGTTGGGGTGCACATTCCGACACTGCTGCCTCCGGCGAGTTTCTCGGCCAGGGATCCCAGAACGATGCAGGTGTTCTGAAAATTAAAGTAATATTAAGACAAGACAAGCTGATTTAAATTTTAAAAAAGAACCTCATAGTCAGGTACCAAAATATACCTGAATCCTCGTCATAGTAGCAGCCGTTGTTTCCAAAAACTACGACCTAGGCACTAGGCATCCGACCGCGGGGTCAATTTTGCGACTGTCCTTTTCTATAACGGAAAGTTTCAAAAAGTTGCGATGGACCCCTTTCTTAAAGGGCTCGTGAGGGACCTTTTCCAAATCGCATGCTAATGAGGACTTGGCAAGCATTTTGCGCAGGGCCGTTGGCTGGAGCGGTGTTTGAGAAAATGATTTCAATTGAAATGACTCGATTAGCATACCATTCATTTCCAATCCGAAAAGGCCCCTTACAATACCTTTCAAAAAAATTTGCCAAAACTTAAAATTGCGACGGCCCACAGCCGCTCATGGTGGAGTTTGACAATGTGTGGGCACTAGATGTTGCAACTGATTGGAAACCCTTTTTCTTTGGGGGACATAATTTTTTGCCACCTCACCTCATTTACCGTGCCCAGGTAAGCCTTCGAGCTTTCCTTGTATAAGCTGCAAAAGCTGCACAGTTAATTTAACGGCAACTATAAATTAACATATTTGTGGGGTCATAGAAATCGGCCGTAATCTTGGTTGAAGGGGTCGAGCCAAACAAAACTTTTAAATTCAATTCCATGTCGAATGTGTAATGTGGGTGTCGCGCAAAACAGACCCCCAAAGGCCAGTTAGTTGTTCATGTACTTGTGGGGTCCGTTTTTAGCGAGCCCTCGTTTACATCATACATGGGCATGCGCCCGACTTTGACGGCTCGGGTGGTCTCGCCAAGAAGCATTTTTATATACGAGGAGGGAGTATCGCAAGGTTCCCTCAATGGCAATTTTTAAAGGGCCGGGGTCTCGCCACGTCCCAAGCGACGGAATTAGGCCTATGTATGGTTTACATCGCCCAAATGAAGTCTTCGCTGGGTCCCTGTCAACCAAAAGTCACCCTTCATGTTTTTATGGCGGAAACACTACCGCTTCGCGGATCGCGATTAAAATTGAATTTTTACAAAGCATATATGGTCATTTTTGAGGATTATTTTAAAAGTTATGGCTGCATTTCCCCCAAATTAACTAAAATAGCATTTTTCGATTGCTGCAAAATGTTCAGGAAACCCCTTCTCGCGCTAGAATTTTAAATTTTCGTGCCATAAAACTGTCGAACCGAGTCAGGGGTGGGTAAACCTTAAGTTTACAGTTCAGTTATACCTGGGAAACCCACAGCAGTGGGTCAGTTTTGCGACAGCCCCTCTATTACTGAACGTTTTGAAATTTTGCGACGAGTCTACTCTAACAAAAATTGCCGAAAACTTAAAATTGCGACGCCTCTGTAGCCGCCAATGGCGGAGCTTGACAATGTATGCGTTCAGTTCTATTTAATTGATAAACTTTTGGCAAATACTGAAATAGCGATTGATTTCCAAGTAAATTCAACCGATTTTTGCTACATCGATCGATGTTCGGGGCCGTCGATACACCCAATTGACTGTTTAAAAAAGCCTTCTATAAAACGAGTTATGAAATAGAATCCCTTTTCAAGGTTGCAACCTCGCTTCACTCCATCCTGGTTCCCTCACTTCTCTTATTTTAACCAGTTTGGTCTCGTCGGCCTCAATCCCCTTCTCCTCTTTTTCCAATCCGCTTATCCCTTTTCTTCTCTTTTCTCACCTTGTTCCAACTGGCGTGTGTCTGTGGCTTCGAAGCCAGATCCAGTTGGTAGAGTAGTTTATGTACAGTATCCTTTGAAGGCAGTGGGCATTCGTCCAAAAACAGGGTAATCACTGCGGGACCCAGGGAGTCGGAATCCGGCACTGCTTCGATCAAAGCCTTCACAACCACCAGCCAGCCCGTTTCCTTGTCCGCGATCATGTTCATCTTCATCAGAGAGGCCGGAGGCTCCTGCTCACTGAAATTTCCAATGTCAACAGCGAAACAATTGCACTTTTATTACTTTTTGTAATCGAATCCCTGAAGAACCCTCTGTTATCTTGTTTACCGCCCTGGTAGTGCTAGGGCAGCCCCGCAACACGTGTGCCATCGCGATTTGTGGCCCGAAAACAGGGCGTGTTTTTTGTGGCGCCCCGATTAAGATTATACCGCCACGAGGGGATTAGTTTCAGTTGAGAGATTTGGAGGAATGGCTGAAAGATGAGAGGATAGACGGGATTTTTACATCATATTTTTTCGTTCGGGAAAAATACAGGACGTAACGTACTTGCGGTACCTATGTATAGCTGCCACCATTATTGTCGACAGAGCATGCAAAGCATGCTCTGTCGACAATAATTAGACTACGAATTTCCCCTTTCAACAGAAGATCACTGGAACATTCTAATTTTATTGGCACGATTCCAATTTGGCGACAGCTATAATTCGGCGTCAGGGTCTCAAGCTTGTCAAAATAGAATTTTTCCCTTTTAAGGTTTCCTTTAACCTGGGGCTCGCACGGGCCGGGCCGGGCCGTTTTCAAAACAAAATTCGGTGACATTCTTCTTAGTACAACTAATAGTGACTTATATGTTAGTACCAAACACTATTAAGGTATTTAAAACAGTTTAAAAAATTATTGCACCGATTTATACAAAAATTAAAATTTTGATTTTCAAAAACGGCCGGTTTTAAACGGGCCGGCCGGGCCGCCCAAAAAAAAATCTCTCGGGCCATTTGTCGTCATTTGAGAACCCTGGTCCAAAGCGGTACAACACTAAAATCAGATTTCAATTATTTTAGGAGGCCTGAATTCTGTGCGCTCGTTGTGAAATTTTATGCGCATATTTGCACCGAAAGCCTGAAACCACCAACTCCCATGAGCTGGTAATAACAAACAGAAAAATTTGTGAGCAAAAACAGAGTTCTGCACCATACTTGGCCAACCTCTGCGAGCCGCGGCGGCGAGGGGTGTCGCAATTTGACTTTTACCCAATTTTTGTAAAGGGAGGGGGGCCGCCGCAAATTTTCAAAATGTTTTTCTAATATAGTGGGCTGTCGCAAAATAAATCCCTGCGGTAGGTTGGCCAAGTATGTTCTGCACACTTTTTTGAGTTTAAAATTTTCGCGCTTGGACCCTTCACATACAGAAAAGTCAATAGGGTTCCTTCAAATGAATAAATGCCAATAGGGTCCCTTCGCCAAGAGAAATGTAAATAGGGTGCAAAGTTTCAGCTTCACGTTTATTATTATTATTTCATACTTTGTCAACCTACGCAAGCCGCGGCGGTGGGAGTGCCGCAATTCGACTTTTACCCCTTTTACAAGTTGCCTTTGTATTGTGGGGGGTCGCGCATAACAGACCCCACAGGTAGCTTGTTCAAGCATGACCTAAACCACCAAAGCACAAGAGAAATCACCCCGTCTCGGTGTGCGATGATATGCGTGTTGACCCATGGCATCGATGTTTCACCGTTTCGTTTGATTTTCCGCATTTCAATGCCCTATACCACCTGATATTTGAATTTTTGCAACAGTTCTGCCCTTTGAAACTACAACCATAACATTTCCTGCAAACACCGTAAACACTTGGATTTGAATTTCCACGGCCTCGTCACCAGGGCAGGGCACAAGTGTCGGCTATCACCCCGTGTGATGATAGGCGTGTTGTGCTGTAAATGGCACGCGGATTACGCTGCTTAGTGGACGGAAACAAAAACAGCCACGTGGTTTCTAAAAAGGAAAGCGGGAGAAAAATTCGTAGGGCGACCACGCAATAACCCCCAA
>OZ059902.1:24208708-24238708 GCA_964057215.1 Oscheius myriophilus
AGAGAGAGAGAGAGAGAGAGAGAGAGAGAGAGAGAGAGAGAGAGAGAGAGAGAGAGAGAGAGAGAGAGAGAGAGAGACTAACAAGTGGCTCTGTTATCCGAACGTCTCCCTCTCCTCGTCGTTGCCGAAGTGGCTCCGGTACGATTACTGGGAGACGCTGTGCGACGGACGTAGCTGGTTCGACACCTCTCAGGATTTCTGAAACAATTTGAATAATTTTGAATAAAAAACACTAATAACGATTGCTTTTTAAAGCAAAATCAATAAATTTCTGGAGAATCAATGGATTTTTTTTTTTGTTGAGAAAATGTGCGAAAATTCGTCAAAAAATGACAATTTTAGACAAAAATGAGGATGTTTGGCAGAAAAATCGCAAAATAACACCAAATCTATGCAAAATTTGCGTCATTTTTGCACGGCATATGGAAGATTTTCATGAAAACCCGATTAATACCTGCAAAAAATCAACAAATTAAACGGAAACTGGGCAAAAATCGATTATTTTTGCAATAAAACTCAGCAGTAATGCCACTTTAATAAAAATTCGTGCGATAAATACATGTATTTACCAAAAACCAAGTGTCAAATGAGTATTTTATTTATAAAATGTCTCAACAATCGTGCCGAAAAGTTATTTTTCCCTTCTAAAACAATTTTGAACACAAGAAAACCGTCCGGAAACTGCAATTTTTACGCCAAAAACTAAAGTCGATTTTTTTCATACTAAAAAAACTCTTATTTAATAAAAGAACAGCCACGAAAATCCGTTAAAAATGGAGAATTTACCTCTCAATTTTTGATTACAACCACCCAGCGGGCATAATTTCATGTTTGCAAACTCTCCGAAATTCGGGTTTTCGCTATATTTCCGCCCTTTTTCGTCATTTGCGGATGATTCTAATTAACTAATGGTCTGAAACAGTAGAAACAAAAATTAGAGTATAAAGTGGGCCTAGCGGCACCACAAAATGTCAATAAATTTCTGTTATGTTCAATTTTCCGGGTAAAATTCGGTTTTCTAGCGCAACATCTTGGACCCTGTGTCGACATTCCATCTGTTTGAGTAGAATTAATCACGTAAAAAAAGAAAATAAAATTTAATAAAACCCACCCTTCGGCTTCCGCTTCTCTTCGTCGACGCCTCTTCTCCTTGCACAGACACGAGCCCATGCTGCAAAGTTGGAGCATTTTCGAGTGGTTCAAAGGGGGTGGGGCTGGTTTCGATTTAACGGGTGGAATTGATACTACGGAAAACGGACGAAAACATGTGACCGCGAGCCAAAAACCACCACGAGGAGAGATATCAAGAGAGCGGTTTTCCGAGCGGCCGGCCGCCGCGGCATTGGCGCGCGTGCCAATGAAAATACGAGGGGAGAGGGGAGGACACCTCCCCAAGTTGTGGTCAACACGGCGCGTTTGCTACAACAGACTGGACATAGACGGATGAGTCAGCGAAAAACAAGGATGTTTGCGCGTTCGAGGGCATTTGGTTGTGAAATAAGGGTGGATTTCGTAATTTATACCACTAGAAAAAATGAAAATCAATTAAATCAGTAATTTACCTTCAAAAATACGGAAAATTAAAGCAATGTCAGTAAGAAAAACAAAAACAAACACCAAAAAATTTTAAAGTTCGAAAAGCCGGGTGCGCAGTTACCCACTGTACTTTTGAGTTATCGTGTCTGGACCTCACTTATTAAGTTAAACAAAAACGGGTTCACAATTTCTTGTTTTTCTTTCTTTTCCGTTTCTTTCCAATGATTCGTGTAGTTTTCAATAAAATAAACTTAAAATATTTAACAAAAAAATTAATTTTTCAAGTTTATACGGAAATACCCAAAACAAAAAAAGCTTTCTATATTAAAAAGCCAATTAGCCGTCAAGTGCACCACGTGTGCGCCTTTTTTGGCATTAATATGCGCATTAACGAGTATAATCCAGTACGAATGTGAAAAACAACTGAAACAGTCATGGTTATTGATTTTATACACATTTATCAGAAAAATTATGCTTACTTCACTAAACTTTGGTTCCAGGGAAGAAAACATTCCGGGTAGAGCGCCATTGTTCCGCTTTCCACGCCCCAATTTCGCTTTTATGGACAGTTATTTGCATAAACCCTTTACGCTACATTCGGACAAGTCAGCAGGTTGACATGTGACTTCCTGGATCGGAAATTGATCACTCACTCACTCACTCACTCACTCACTCCCTCACTCACTCACTCACTCACACACTCACACACTCACACACTCACACACTCACACACTCACACACTCACACACTCACACACTCACACACTCACACACTCACACACTCAGTCACTCACTCACTCACTCACTCACTCCCTCACTCACTCACTCACTCACTCACTCACTCACTCACCCACTCACTCACTCACTCACTCACTCACTCACTTTTCTACCTTGTTCGTGTTCACTCAGTACAAACTACAAAATGGAGAACATTGAGCCTACCCTACAATTCAAAATGTAGCTAATTGCGTCCTTTCAATCAGAATTCCTAGAATAGAAAAGTCAGACTTACAAAATATTTTCGTCGGAAGCGAACAGCCTTGGGTGAACCGGCTCCCATCAATCCCCATAATTCAATCGAGCGGCGAAATTTCAAAATCGAATTTCATTTTCTTCAAAAACCTTGAAAAGGCGGAAATCAGGGGAATTTGACTCATTGAGACTCATTATGGGAAAGTTAGAAAAAGCCCCTCATTAGCTGTATTACTATTTCATCTGCTAACACAGTCATTTCTCTAATTTCATTTGTTCTGTAGGAAAAACAGGTGTAATTCAGGCGGAAATTGTGTAAATGTGGAAATCGTATTTGGCACCAAAAATAGACAAAACCTTGAGATCACACTCACACACTCACACTCACACACTCACACACTCACACACACACACACACACACACACACACACACACACACCATGCATTCAAACGCAATTGGAAAATTGGAAAAAGGAAATCTCAAGATTTATATCTTATGGTTACGTAATCATGTGTTTCTCTCAAGGAACTGCGCTTCTGAATCAGTACTTATACCTAATGATTTTCGGAACAAGGTGCACTTTGAATACGGAACTACCACAGGAAGGAAGTAATTTTAAAGATTTGCACTTTCAAAATCATTTTGATCAAATGTGTTAAAGACATGACAGAAAGTGAGAATGAGGTACACATTCCGGGAAAAAGCCAAGGAGGCAGAGAAAAAGACAAAGAGGCAAATGCGCAAAAGTGCAGAAAGAGGCAGTGAGACTTAAAAGATGCGGAGAAAAAGGTATGAAAAAGGAGAAGATGTAAGAGACAGATAAGTGACAGAGACAGATAGAGAGAAAGGTAAAAGAGAGAGAGAGAGAGAGAGAGAGAGAGAGAGAGAGAGAGAGAGAGAGAGAGAGAGAAGGTATGAGAGAGCTACCGAGAGTTAAAAGACATAAACATAGATAAGAGACATATTAAGAGACAGAGAAAGAAGGGAAGAGAGGTGAGAACACAGAGACCAAAAGAGAGAGAGGTAAGGACAGAGACACAGAGAGAAAAAAGTAAGAGAGGGATGATGAGAGGGTTAAGAAACAAAAAGACAGACAGACATACAAACAAATATAGAGAGAGATAGAAAGAGAGAATTAAAGAGAGAGAGACAAAGAGAGATAGAGATAGAGAGAGAGGTGAGAGAGGTCAACAGAGGTAAGAGACAGAAAAAGATGGTAAGACAGGTGAGAACTCGGAGAGATTTAAGAGACAGGGAGAGATACAGAGAGAAACACAGAAAGGAATAAATCGAGAGATAGCGAGAGAGAGAGAGAGAGAGAGAGAGAGAGAGAGAGAGAGTTACGAGACAGATAAAGTAAAGGTTCTATTTTTGATGTTAGGTGAATGTTTTTCCATGTGAGGTCTTTGATTTCTGCACCAGATTACCATAATTGCAGTCTCTCTCTGGTTTATACCATCATGTGGCCGGGGTTCTCACCGGCCGGACCGGGCCGTTTTCAAAATTTTGGTCGGCATGGCCCGGCCAGGCCCGTGTCGGTGTCGGCCCGTTCGGCCCGTTTACCCTGGACCACCCAGTCAGATTGCCACCCACACGACCAGGTTTCGATCCCGGTCGATGACATTCTTTTTTGTACGACTAATATTAACTTATATGTTGGTAACAAACACTATTACGGTATTTAAAGCAGTTTGAAAAATTATTGTACCGATTTATACAAAAATTAAAAGTTTGATTTTCGAAAACGGGCCGGCCGGGCCGCCCAAAAAAATCTCTTGGCCCGGCCCGGCCCGGTTCGTCGGGCCGGGCCGGCCCGTCATTTGAGAACCCCGCATGTGGCGTAGTATGAATCGAACGTAAACTTCAAACCGACCCGAAGAGTCGTCGAATCCAGAAGGAGAGTGAGTTCCGGCAGACGCAGTGCGGCATGAGAGGAGGACTAGCCTCACGGGAGAGCAGGCCCGCCTTCGAATGCATGCCGGAGCACACGCGGAAAGTGCACGACCAACGAGCACAAAGGACGACTTGGAATACGTAATTGGCTGGCGTCCTTGGACAATAAAGCCGTAAGAGACAAGTCCAAACGACGAAGGTTTCCAGGAATGGAAAGGGGAAACTGCCAAACAACTCAGCAAAAGTTTATAATTAGCTGCATTTTGGCAAGAAACTAGGGTGTTTTCGCAAAAGCAACCGAAGATGAAGCAATGAAGGTCTATTTATACTCTGTATCTTATAGAAGTAGTCAGAAGACTTCAACTTTGTTTTAAATGGATCCGACTTGAATTTAAACTTTGAAATAAGAATACATTGTAAAGTTGTACTTTCTGCACAATATGTGGATTTTTTGAAGCTTTTGGAGATTTTCAAAGCGTGATATCATTGGGAATTTGGGGCATAATGCGTATTTGGGGTTTTTGATCAGCTGAATTTACTTTTTTATACACGTAAAAGTTGATAAACACCCTTGATCGCTCCAAGAGGAGGATAGAAATCGGCTTTTCATTTGGTTTATGAAAGATTTTTTCTAGCTGTCGTCAAAATGAAATCGCATGTTAATTGCGGAAATGTGCAAATCATGCTCTGTCTTCTACTGATTAGACTACGAACTTCAATGTCAACAGAGGATCACTGGAACATTCTAATTTTATTGGCATGGTTCCAATTTGGGGACAGCTATAACGGTCTTGTGAACAAGGGCTGAATTTGTGAGAGACCCTACACTGGGTTGGATCAAAAGATCCCAGGGTCAGTCTAAACTTTTAAGTTTTCAAACCGAAAACGCAATTTGGGTACCTAACGGTCATAAGTGGGGTTCCTCTGATGCGTATCTTCGGCATTTTCGATCCTGGGAGGGGGCATATACAACTTGATCAACGACACTTCTCCCACCGACATAGCTAAAACCGATCCACCATACCAAAACGGATAAACCGCCCCGCGCGTTTTAGATTACTCGGCCACGGCGGCTCGGTATAGGCGATTCTAATTAGTATAGACAACCCCCGGGTGAATGGTAAAATGACTCTGGTCGACAATATGCGGAAAGTCTACGCTTTTCTAGTTTAGCTCTGTGCAATATGCGGAAATTGTATGAAATATGCGGGAAGTTGCGGAAACCTTAAGATCCTATGCGGATTCCGAAACGCATATGCCAGTATACGGGTTGCATACGGTGCGCACACGAGAAGGCTATATTTTTTTAAGACTATGATACAAGAATATGCGAGCCGAATGCGAGTTGGGTCTTACAAAGATCCGCTCAACAATGCGTGTTGGTTGCATCTGCCTTTAAAATCGTGCGCTGGACTTTGTTTTTTTTTCTCAACATATTCATTAACATATACATTTCTCAACAACTTTTGTTTTTTATTTGCAAAACCGTGTTCTTTTTTGTTGATGTTATAATATTTGTATGACGCAATAATTCTTTTTTCTCATTCTAAGTCGAAGTTTACACTTTGAAGTGATTTTTAACGACGATTAGAAACAACTTCATGAAAGGCGATTTTCCCGGGTTGGCCCTTTTTCGGCAGCCCAAATTTGTCACCCCATCCAAAAACCAATGCATATACAATTGCCAGACTGATGACAAAAAAAGGTCAGCCTTCTTTTCTATCAATCCCAGTTACCTTTTGGATTATGATTGTTGTTGCTGATGCACCCTTGTTGTGTCTGTAACAACCCAACGACTTGTAAATTATAATAATTTAGGCGATTTCAGAGTTTAGCGGAATCGCGTAAATAAAAAGTAATATTAGCTTTGGAGTTAACAAAAAACAGCTTTTCTGGCAATTATCCGCCCCGGCAATTGAGATGATTTCCGGCGTATTGAAATTTCGCCATTTATCTTCAACAAGCGCACTTTCTGTTTATTGCGAGTAAGTCCGCCCGTTCGGCATAACAAATCGCCCGCTGTCCCCAGTTGCTTGGAAGATAAGAAAGAGGGAATTGGTCCTTCAAGTAGCTTTTGATTGCAAATTAGGGCGATTGAGATGGAGAGAAAGGGAGGTAAATATAGGGATTGAAAATCTCTCGATAGAGGCGGAAGAAAGATAGGGAGAGAAGTGAGTGAGTGAGTGAGTGAGTGAGTGAGTGTGAGTGTGAGTGTGAGTGTGAGTGTGAGTGTGAGTGTGAGTGTGAGTGTGAGTGTGAGTGTGAGTGTGAGTGTGAGTGTGAGTGTGAGTGTGAGTGTGAGTGTGAGTGTGAGTGTGAGTGTGAGTGTGAGTGTGAGTGTGAGTGTGAGTGTGAGTGTGAATGAGACGGAGAGGGAGAGAGAAAGAAAGAGAGAGAGAGAGAAAGACAACATCTGAGAAATTTCCTCCTGCAAAACGAAAGTGAACAACGTGAGCTTTCGAGACCGGTGGCCGAAGAAATCGTCGGCAAACAAAGCCTCCCCCGGTTTGCAAACGATCATAAATGAGGACATCGTAGGAATAAGTGTGGAAAGTGGTGGGAAATGCCTGTTTTCATTGGCGGAAGGGATGGGAAGTGGATGATTCGGATGAGATTTAGGAGCGGCCTGCGGGGACAACAAACCGCGGCCGCAGGCGCTGTTGACACTCGCAGTCGTGTGTTTTTGAGACCGGACGGATATTTATAGGACAGGGAAAGTACGAGACACACTTGTTTTTGATCGCTTCAAGGTGCAGTAGTTATCAATTCTGGCGAAAAATATTGACAATGGCAGCGTGGCTGGTCACGTTATAGGTCCACTTGAGAGATGCATTGTCATAGCCGTATTGAAGGGAAAAACGGCTTTACAATGCTTTTTCAAATGTTATTTTGACCGTTCTATTGATTGGGTGTTGATTCTACGATACTGAACGAAGGAAGTCGGCCGTCCCCTGAGAAATGGTACATAAGGTGCCTGGGCGACGCCACGAACACGGATCTCGTGGTGTAGTGGTTATCACATCTGTCTAACACACAGAAGGCCGGCGGTTCGAGCCCGCCCGAGATCAAATGTTTTCCTTTTTGTAAACTATTTTGCTTTTTTCCTAAGCGACATTATTCCCCTGACTAAGTTCACTAAAATATATGTTTTAAAGAAGAAATAGAAAAAAGAACAAAAGAACAAAACTTATCGTTAATTAGAGAAGCATATATTTCAAACAAAATATTTTTTATTGAAGTTACTGTTACGTAAAGATAATGTACATCGTTTTAACCATAAGAAATGAAATATACGTAAAAAGCATTTTTTAGCCTTTTCTTAACGCAAGTAACGCAATGATGGCCTTAACACAACGGAGATGCGTTACGTTAAAATTTGGGATGTTTCCCAAAGTAGTCTCAACTCGAAAGTAATCTTTACAATTTTGGAAAAGTTGTTTATTAACATTATAGTAAGGCAAATAATGATTAAGGTAGCTAAGGTAAGATCATTAACTCAACTAAGGAGAGCCATTACATTAGTTTCAAATAAATTTTTCTAAGGTTCCCCATAAGTTGCCTTTAAGATCCTTAACCTTAAGAAAAATGGCAATGTCTTATGTAAATACAGGCTAAGGTAACTAAGGTATGCACGTAACCGAGGTGTTACATTAAGGTAACTAAGGTCAAAACCTTTAGGCAACAAATCAGAAGAGGAGAGGGGTTACCCTACGGTGACTACGGTAATGCAAATAAGGATTAAGGTAACTAAGGTAATAATATTAACGCAACTAAGGAGAGTAATTACCTAAGCTTTCTAAGGTTCCCTCAATAACTTAAAGATTCTTAACAATAGGGTAAAAATGTTTTGTTAGCATTGTCTTTGCTAAGTACAGACTAAGGTAAGTCTTAAGGTAACTAAGGAGTGGCGTCACCTTAAGGTAAGAAAAGTAAAAGCTTTAAAACAACAAAGGAGAAGCCTCACCTTAAGGTAACAGCATTTAGGTAACTAAGGAGAGCGTTACGAAAGAGAAAACCTTAAGGTTGCTAAGTTTCGCTCTAGTACTCATGAACAAAGAAAGGGTGTATTTTAAGAAAAGAGGCGAAACAACAGCAAATTCAAAGTAGGAAGAGTGAAAAATTACTTTGATGAAATCTCCAGACTCAATGAAAGGGGGCGATAGCCACAAGAAGAATCAGGAAATGCGGCTGCCAATCATTAAAACTGATGTTGTTTGTGCGATCAACGGCTGAGACTGATGACTAATGAGTCTGAGACAGAGAGGGTTTGGCGAATTCCTCGCGGAAGTCTCGTTGTGCAAGAACGTTCCTTCTTGCGCAATGACCTCGGCGAGCCATCGCCCAAATACACTGGGGCAAAAGCACTCGGACAACCGGTTTTCGGGCTAACGAACGTCACAAAAATGACACCGGCGGCGCTGTTTGCCAGCAAATGCACGGAGAGCGACGAGTCTTTTACGGAAATCGGAGGGGAATGTGGTTGGGAAATCGCCAGAGACCATATTTCAACAGGGAATTGAAAAAAAAACGGGCTCAAAAAGGATAAAATTGACTATTTCTGCAACAGGGGCTATGAAAACTCCAAATTTGGAGACAACATTGTGGTAAACACTAATTCGCTTTTCGAGCGGATTTCGGTGTTTACCCAGTGTTGCAGACATGTTATCAATTGCTCCAAAAGTGACAAAAAATTTGGAACGCTTCACGAATTTGCGTGTCATCCTTGCGCAGGGGCCATGCTAATCTTCTCTGTATTGTTCCAATTTTAGTATATGTCCATTGGTATGAACAAGGCTGCGAAATTACGCGCCGGTTAAATAGCTCCGTGTAGTGGAGTTACCGATTCCGTACGGGTGCGAGCGACAAGCGAATTACAGTCGCTAACTGCATTGGGAAATGCCAGGCGAGGCGGCGGCGCAAATGAATTTTTTGGTATTTCATCAAAAATACAGCTTTAAAAGCCTTATAATGGGAAAAGTTTTAGATTTTTTCTTGTGGATGTTTATTATTTTATTTTAGCTATAATTTTACAGACTTTTCAAACGAAATAAACGTTTTTAACTGTAAATCAAACCATCGCTAACTTTTCACAAATTGTTATTGTTTTCTCTTTAATAAAATAATCGAATCAGTTTTTTTTTACGGAGTTTCCGCGTTTTCTTGTCAATCACTGGGTTCTTTTAACTGGTATTTCTCAAAAACTAGCTATTTTGGAGGAAAATTCAGTAAAGTAGTGTGGAACACCGTTGTGTGGTTGTCACCGAGCATGACAAAATTTGGGGCTGAGAAAATTTTGGGAACGGGCCGGCCCGTTGGTTGGTTGTCACAGCCAAAATAACGTTTTGACAATGTGCCGAACAACAATATAAAATGAGTCTGCTGACTATTTAAATACAAAAAATTAAATCAAAAATAACACACAAAAAACAGCAAAAACACCACTCTGTCTAGCGCCACCGAACATTGGTCATTTAAAGATAACAAATTCAAAATATTTCCGATTTTTGATTCTCTTGTGGCTGGGCATGAAGATGGTATCGAACGGCGCAGAATGATATCAGCAGACACTGCGGTTTCCACGAAATGTCAACAGCTGTAAAACATTGCCCCGTCATTAAATTGTCAAAAAACCAAACAAAATCCAATAAAATCAACAGAAAAAATCGATATGTTGTATTTATTTGTTCCGTACTACTTACACATAAACAAAACGACAAATGAGCAATCACAGGACAATAAGTGAAAAAAACAACGAACAGGTTCTGATGATGCAACGTGATCGCATTGCACAAGTGAGCGAGAAATCGACGGAAAGAGATCAGCTGTAGCCGAGGGAGTTCGAGGAGTACGCCTGCTCGGAGAACACTTTCCCACTCATGTCGGCGTATTTTCTGAAAACGAAGGTTGTAAAAAGGTGAATAATAGCTATAAAACTGTTGCGGGAATGGCAACTGACCCGTTCTGGAGCTTCTCTTCCTCCTTTCGTCGCTGGAGACAGGCCGCTTTGGGGTTCACGTTCATGTTCTTCATTCGGACCTGGAAATGGGACATCAGTTGGGGTAACATGGATATAATAATGTTTCTTTATTTTACAAATTCGCAAAGCCCCGGGGCAAGGGTGGCTGATCGGCCCGATTATTTTAAAAATCGTATTTTAACGTAACTCTTTTCAAAGTCATTATTTTTAAGTTTGTTTTGCTGCAAAACATAGTTCTAATGGCGCGAAACATACTGTGTTACGGAGGATTCGAACTAACATTAAGAAATTTTGCATAATTTTCATGGCCGAGTGGCTAAGAGGTCGGACTGGGAATCCGAAGCCCAGTTCGATCCCCGCCGACAAAACTTTTTTTGCCTTATTTGTTTTATACTTTAGGTATGATAAAAACGCAATTCCTGCGCAAAGGTCGTGAAAAACTTTTTTCTCAACTTTAAGGAATTTTGACATCGGGCCGAACTTTTTTTGGGGGAGGGCCGGCCCGGGCCATTACGGTAGATTTTCAAACTTTTCAATAGCCCCAAAGTGTCAATATATGTCTGTAAATATATGTCACTATCTTAATGAAAAATGCCTTTGCCGAAAAAAAGATATACCCAGGAAATATGTGAAAAGTGGTCAATATTGCAAAATATTTTTATTTTTTGTTTTGTTTTTATTATAAAACTTTTTTTATTTTATTTTTATCTTAAAACGGTTCAATTAGGGCATAAAAACAGAAAGTTGGTTTTATGTTTTGCGCGTTAACATTAAGATTTTTTTCAAACCAGATCTCTTTTTTAAAGGCCAGAGCGCAGTTTGCCAAAAAATGTCAAAATAAAATTTGAAAAAAAAAAACTTTAACTAAAAACAACCTTTTGTGAGTCCAAAAGATGTCATATTCAGAAATTAAAGATATTTCGAACGCACTTTTTAAAGCAAATTCGATTTGTTATCACAGAAAACCGTGCCTGATCACAAATCAGAATTTTTGTCTTTTCCCAGCGATTTTTCGCAAAAAATCATTCCAAAACTACTTACAATTAAATTATACATGACCAAGCTAAGTTTATACATGACCAAGCCAAGCTACCTGTGGGGCTCATTTTGCGCGACCCCCCACATTTCAAGATGCAATGTTTGACGCGGGTCCAAAGAAGACCATGGACCGTGATTTTCTGTTGAGGGGGTCGCGCTGGGCAGAATTTCTCATTTGGGGGCCTTGTGCCGAACGTCGCCAATGAAATCTTGGGGGTTGTCCAAAATGAACCCCCGTGCATAAATGTGATAAAGATGATTTTAGCTCTCTGTCTCACCTTCTCCTCCAATTCCATGATAGTCTGCACGGCGAGATTAAGCGTCCCCAACTTGGTCTGGCTCTTCTCCAAATTTCCAATGTGCTGGCCGCAAATGGTGCCGAGGTCCTTGAAAGCGGTGTTGATGTCCTTCACTCGTATCCTGAAATTAACTCCATAGTCTCCGTTCTCTCTCTCTCTCTCTCCCTCCCTCTCTCTCTCTCTCTCTCTCTCTCAATCTCTGTCTCTCTCTAACCCACCTCTCCCTCGTATTATTCGCATGTCTCCTAGTACTTCCGTCCATTCTGTCTCCACAAACACTGCTGTCTTCGTCCGAATCCGATTTTGGTTTCTTCTTTCCAACCGTAGGTCTCATTGGCATTCTGAAAATCACAGTCCTTTAAAAATTCAACCAAAAACAACTCACGGCGCGCTGGGGGCGGATCCACTGGGCCCTGTGCCGTAGGTAAAAGTCTCTGGTAACTGAGGCGGAGGAAGGGGTCCCATCGAAGGGGTACCCATAGGCGGGAGAGTCGAAATTCCACCGGTCGGCGGAAGGGCATCCGAAGGAGAAGGCAGAGGGTAGGAGGAGGGACCGAGCTGAAAATATTCCTTTTAAGGGGGACCATAAGGAACATTTTCCCCCAAAAAACAAGCCTAAAAAGTCAAGCAACAACTGATTTCCCGATTCTTCTTGACCTCTCGAGGTCATTGTCTCCCTCTCGAAAACCGAAACTCTTCCCGTAGAGTCTCAATGACCGTTTGTTCCAGTACGGATAATTGAGCAGCGAGTCCTTTTGTGCCGTAATTGGTGACGGGGGCAGCCCTCGACCCTGCCACCAATTCACTCGATTGCCATTGAGCCTTCGGCGCCGGAAAATGGCTGCGTGTGCTAGCAAGGACGGACCTGTTTGCGGGAAATTATAGGAAACCCGGGAAAGCAGGTTGTCTCGTATAATTTGGAACCGTCAGGGTTAGTGTTACTACAAAAAAACCCTGAAGTGGGACCTGGGTTCCCCAACATATAGGGAATGGGATAAACCGAAGGTCTCATTTCAATTTCCAAAACACACCCTAAATTAGGATCTATGAGCCCCGCAACACGAACCCCCCCCCCCCCCCCCCCTAGGAAATCTCTGGGTGGTCCACAGCCGTACCCACCCTTAATTTGGGGCCTGAAATATTGGTCTTCGGTTTTACACAAGCATCAGCTAATAACGTTTAACAATAGGATTTGTAGCGTATTTCCCCCGGACCTGTATGCCTGGACAATGAACGTTTGGGGGCTCGATACGTTGGCCCCCAAATGCTGTCTCGAAGGCAACGAAAGCCCCTATTTCCTTTTTGTTACCATTTTCCTTCAAACGTCAAATTACGTAGGTACCGCGAGCTCCCCGCGTCCACCTATGCTTGTATCCCAATTTAGGGTATGAAAACAAAGCAAACCCCTTAATTTCCCAATTTCCTGAGCATCGACTCCCCTCATCAAAGAGCCAGATGACTAACTCCCAAGAATGGACAAAAAGCTATTGGTCGGCCCGTTTACCGGACCACCCACTCAGATTGCCACCCACACGATTCGATTCCCGGTGACATTCTTTATTGTACAACTAATATTGACTTATATGTTAAGAACAAAAATTATTAGGTTATTTAAAACAGTTAAAAAATTGTACTGATTTATACAAAATATATAAAATTTTGAAAAATATAAAACGGGCCGCCCAAAAAAAAATCTCTCGGCACGAAGTTTAAAGGACTACACCACTTCTGGTCCCATGATGTCTTGGGCTAACCCTGCGAATCGTGAGCTTGACGGAATCGATCCAGTCCACCCCAAAGTACAGCCGGGAAAACTGAAGAACCCGAGACCATACTTGGGCAACGAACCGCGGAGGTCCATTTTGCGACAGCCCCCTATATTATCAAAAAATTCGACAATTTTGCGACGGACGTCCTTCTTTAACAAATTTGCCGAAAACTTAAATTTGCGACGCCCTATACAGCCGCTTTTGGCGGAGCTTGACAATGTATGCCCGAGACATAACAGAGAGATCGACCAAAAACAGTAGACTTGAACTAACTTTCCCCTTTAATCTTTGAATCTGCACTTGCTCCCTAAAAAAACAAAAACACATAACAACTTGTCCCCCATCTCTCCCAGTCATCTCGATTAACATCTCCCCGCCAAGTGCAGGCGATAGCCCTGTTTGCCGTTGGGCGCACTTTTCGCGCAGCGGGGGGTCCTTCGCCACCAAAGGAACCGCCGGGTGATCCGCTGCCGCACAGAAACCGATGCCATTCGCCGTGCGCTTGACCGGCCGCTTACGTAATCAGTGTAGGGTTACGGGAGACAAGTGCCGTTACCGTAACCCAACTACCCTCAACAATTGAGACATTTTGAGACATAATTAGCTCTCAAATGTCACAACAGGGGAACAACAGGTGTGAGACATGCATGTCTCCCTGCCTGCTCCTCTAATTAGTTAACACGATCATCATAATTTTAATTGCCCCAATTAGCAAGATTGGAGAGATAACTCACCGAGGGGGAGTAGAAGCCGGGGTGCACGGAATCCGAGGGGTACGGAGCGTAAGGGAGGCCCACTGGGGGCTGAGGGTAGCCACCGACTTCAGACTTGGCTTCTCCACCCTTAAAACATACAAAATATTTAAAATTAATATTTTAAAAATGTTATATTTACATATATGCTGCCAAAACTACTTCACTCCAACGTGCCAATGTTTCGATGTTGTTCTTACAGTTAAGTGTGGAATATAGGATACGCAGGCAACGAACACAGCTAAATTTGCCAAAGTAACTTGAACCATTTGTTCAAAATGCCGAAATATGTTGGTTTTTGTTCATTTTTTTTCAATTTTCAGTGGGTAAACTGGAGAAAGGTTTAACAAATTCATATAAAGTATATAAAGTAGCGCCAAAAATCGTTTTTCGGGCATTTTTTTGATACAATTTCTAATCGTGACGAGTCTCGACATGCCGCTGTGGTTAAAATGAGTGTTTCTAATAGAATTTTTCGTATAATTTTGTGCGTAAAAGGGCAGTTTTCCCGAAAAATGGTCTAAAACCCCATTTTTATAAAAAGTACATTTAAAAATTAGGATAAATTAGTAAAAATCTAAGGTAGAGAGTCGATTATTCACATTCCCGCTTATTTTTAAGCAAATTTATAAATTTCGCGTTTACTACGATATATTTTCGTATTCTGGTTAAATTTTTGACATTTTTTATGCTATATATAGTGGTTTATCTTGTAAACTCTGATATTTAAGGGGAAAATCAAAAGAAGCGCCTAAAATTGAGTGATTTAAAACCCTAAAATGTAACTCTTTATTTTTCCCTCAGTTACATCTCCTTCCCTCTTTTGTAGATTTCTATCTCTCCCTGTCGTCACACAAAAATCATCGCGGCTCCCCTCTCCCTCCTCCTCCCTTGGATTTACGACCGAGCGGTAATTGACGTTTCGGGCTGGTAATCAAAGACCCAGAAAGAGGATCGCCGCCCTCGGAGCCCACTAATCTCACCACCACCGCCTACAGTAAAATTAGAGAATGACTCACAAGGTAGTTGAAACCGGGCCAGGCGTAGGCCGCCGCCGACGAAGAAACCGAGTCCGGGGTGGTGGGGGACGCGGAAGTCACCGCGGCGTACTGCGGAGTGAGGGTGGTCAAAGTCTCCTAAAAATTAGCACTTTAGCATAGACCAAATAAAGAAAATTACATTTTTTACTTCAGTGCCGGTGGAGGAAGAGGGCACGGTGGCTGGGTAGCCGGGGGAGAAGTCAGCCAGCGGAGGGTAGCAAACAGGCGGATAGCCACCTGAAATCATACAATTAAAAATTATAAATTAATTAGGCTATTTTTGTTAAATTACAGTAAAAAAAACATCGAAAAACTTGTTGAAACTAACCCCAGTATGCATTGGACGTGTCGGAGAAGGCGAGAGGGTCCGCGTAGGCGCCGAAATCCGGGAACGGAGCGGACATTTTACTAAAATATCAAAAATTAAATCATATTATCAAGAGAATCGCAAAAACAGGAAGAAAAATAAAAGTTCTAAAATTGAAAAAAAGTAAATTTAAATTAATAGACAGGATTTAGTCGATGAATTGGAAAAGTTGTAGGACAGCGTTGGTTTCGCTTCGGGACCGAACTTCAAAGGACAAGAATTGTAAATCGTAACAAGCTGACTACTAAATTTTTTCACACCTAGTTTAAAAAAAAACAAATTCAGCATTTAGGTTAATTCAAAAAATAGCAATAAAAACGAATAAATAAATCTAATTTAGGGGAAGGGTTCAATCGAGGAAAAACACTTTTCGACACCCTCTTAACTATCTTACACGAAAACCATGTTGTATATTCTGTATTTTTAAGATATTTTAATGGTTTCAATTAATTTAAACGAAAAATTTGCATGAATTGAAGTTTCGAAAAGCGGAACAAAAAATTTTGAACCCTACATTATATTCGAAAAACGGTCATGTGTATCTTTATGAGTATTTTGCTGTAATGATGGGTATTTTAAATACATCAAAATAATGAAAATACTAATATCTATTGAAAATTGAAAATATATCAATTTAGGTCCGAAAACAACACTTAATGTCAATTTTTACGTCAAAATCATATTTTTTAAGGCATGGGTGTGTTGGATACTACACGATTTGGACGGAAAATCCAAATTGTCTACAGAATAAGAGTAATAAGATCACAAAATGAATAAAATAAGGCTATAAGTTCAAAATAACATGAGCTCGCGGGCTACAAAAGGACGCGAATGTCTTTCGGTAACGGTGCGAAGTTGGCGATATGCCCGGAGAGAAGGGTCATCGAGTGGGAAAGCGGGGCCGATCACCTCATTAACAATCGGAGGCTAATGGCGGTTTGAACGCACTCTCCCCTCCTTCTGAGAAAGCGAGGTCGAATGGCACGGTTCATAAAAGGGAGAGAGCGTGCCGGAGGCAGAGAGCGCAGGCGATCGATCGATGACCGACGGACAAAGACGGATCGGAGGAGGAGGTACGGTGGGGGGAGGGGTTGGATTAGCCGCACGGCAGGAGACGAGCTGGGGGAAATGAGAGGGAGGGATTTCAGAGAGAGGTGAAGTTACGAACGGAGCGCAATTACACGCAGCGGGAAAGTTATGTCTCACTCACTTAGCACTCACTCACCCTCTTGCTCACCCACTCACTGACACACTCATTCCTTTCTGTCTCTCTGTCTCTCTGTCTCTCTGTATCTCTGTCTCTCTGTCTCTTTGTCTCTCTGTCTCTCTGTCTCTGTATCTCTCTGTCTCTCTGTCTCTCTGTCTCTCTGTCTCTCTGTTTCTCTGTCTCTCTGTCTCTCTGTCTCTCTGTCTCTCTGTCTCTCTGTCTCTCTGTCTCTCTGTCTCTCTGTCTCTCTGTCTCTCTGTCTCTCTGTCTCTCTGTCTCTCTGTCTCTCTGTCTCTCTGTCTCTCTGTCTCTCTGTCTCTCTGTCTCTCTGTCTCTCTGTCTCTCTGTCTCTCTGTCTCTCTGTCTCTCTGTCTCTCTGTCTCTCTGTCTCTCTGTCTCTCTGTCTCTCTGTCTCTCTGTCTCTCTGTCTCTCTGTCTCTCTGTCTTTCTGTCTCTCTGTCTCTCTGTCTCTCTGTCTCTCTGTCTCTCTGTCTCTCTGTCTTTCTGTCTCTCTGTCTCTCTGCCTCTCTGCCTCTCTGTCTCTCTGTCTCTCTGCCTCTCTCTCTCTCTCTCTCTCTCTCTCTCTCTCTCTCTCTCCCAAACACGTGTAAACAAAAGATGACGCCCAGATACTGTCGGATTGAGAGATTTATCGGGCGGTGGGTCGCGTGCCGTAGACGGCTCTATCCGCACCAGGGGTCACGCCCGACAGAGGTCAGCGCGCAGACACGCCCCCGAGAGGGGATGACCGGGGATAGAGAGATCGGAGTTGGAACTGGAGGGTAAATATTACCTTAGACAGTATGTAAACTGAAACAAAGTAACTATATGTATGAGAATAACATATAATCTATTTATAAGTGAAGCCGGACCGTCAGGGGCCTTTTGGAATTGAAAATTGGAAAAATGCAAATCAAGTCATTTCAATTGAAATAATTTTCTCGAACACCGCTTCAGCCAACGGTTATGTGCAAAATGTTTACCTAAGTCCTAATTAGCATACGATTCTGAAAAGGCCCTCTGACGAGCCCTGTAAGAGCCTGCTACCGAAACCACCAATTGGCTTTGACCGAAAAGTCAATGTGTCAGTTTACCCCTCAAAATTGAGAAAAGTGATTAATTGAACTAAATTTTAAAATTTTAAGCCGATATCATTTTTCGTCCTCCGGGTTACGGTAGGTGATCACCTGGACCGATACGCCACATGAACCTTCACCGAAGTTGAAAAAATGAGGTGTGGTCAAACCAGAAAAAATCCCGGGAAAATGGATTTGGCTCGAAATTTGAAAATTAGGAATCAAAACACACACCATTTACGCATATTTACCTTTATGGTCCTTAAGTGTTCGTTAAGGTCATATTTTCACATTTCGCTTTAAACTAAAATTTTTTAAACCTTTGAAAACAAAAATCAATAAACAATTTCACAACTCACAATTTTCAATTATAACCGAATTTATTGCACTCATAATTCACTCATAATCACTTTGAACTCTCAAAATATCAGACTGATTTCGGCACATTTTTATTTTTGACAATGTTTCGACCATTTAATCTTCCCCCGAAAATTACAAAAAAGTTAATTGTAAAGTTGTCTATCGACTGTTTCTTAATAATAATAATAATGATAATAAGTTCAGTTTTCAGCGAGAAATGAAAAAGACCTTAATGTCTTAAAATTAGTTATGTTTTAAGAAATTTTGGGGTCCTGACCATCCAATTTTCAAAAATTTTAGCTAAATCTATGTTCCTAAGACGGCCCATTTTCCATTGTTTCAAAAAAGTGGATATTTCGTCTTAAACCATTAATTCGATGTTATGATAGGTAATTTTAACGGATTGAGACATTTTTCTTAATTGAAGGGCTCGTAAGGGGCCTTTTCCAAATCGTATGCTAATGAAGACTTGGCAAGCATTTTGCGCACGGCCGTTGGCTGGAGCGGTGTTGGGGAAAATGATTTCAATTGAAATGACTCGATTAGCATACGTTCCATTTCCAATCCGAAAAGGCCCCTGACGGTGCCTTTAAGACAACATATATAATGCCATTTTTACGTATTCCACCTCATGCGTCTAAATGTTGGTAAGATATTGGTTACGGATGTGTTGATTTAGACATTTATATTGATTAAAACATTAAATTATGGAATTTCCGCTGTTTTTTCCCAAAACCTTGAAATTTGTTTATTCATAAGTAGTTTAGAACCTCCTCCAAGTACCCCTCCCCTCTCGGATTGTTTATGTCTTGGGTCAGTGGGTCGCCATTTCTTGTATACAATCCGTGCTTTGTTTGTTTGGCCCAGCTTGGCACGAGTTGTCCTTCGCGCGGCCAAAGGCTGAACCAAGGCCGCCTTGGCAGATGGACGGAGAAAGAGACTGCCAGCTGAGCAAATCAACGAAAGCCACGGTGCGCAACAGGAGATTTACCCCATGTTTTGTACACAAAACACACCGTAATCCCATTTTCTCACCTTTGTGCCGAAAAAGCCAAGCCCAATGGGTAATTCTGAACGTTTGCAAAGCGAACCGCTTTTCCAAGGGGTAATTAACACCAATTGATTGAGCAAGACCGCTCCCACGGATGACCTCTTGCTCTAAAATTACAGCCTTATCTACCATTATAACTAGTATAGTCCCAAAGGTTGTAAAACTCATTTTTGGGGGAAATTCTCGGGAAATGGGAGATTTTATTGTGTTCGGGAGGAACATCGCCCGATATATGGTCCGATTAATAGCCAACGCCTCGGGCTGCATCTGGCAAACCTGTTTGAACAACTGAGGCTACGATTCAATTAGTGGTTTGGGAGGGAGGTTGCGTAATTTTATAGGCACTTGTCTGGAGCAAAGTATCGTAAAGGGAGATGAGGTTCAACGATAAGTGAGAAAAGCGGAGACAGAAAGAGAGAAGAGGGAATGAGTGTGAGTGTGAGGAGTGTGAGTGTGTGAATGTGTGAGTGTGAGTGTGAGTGTGAGTGTGTGAATGTGTGAGTGTGAGTGTGAGTGTGAATCAAAACACATGTTTTTTTTCAATTACTCTTTATTCATTTGATGAAGATATTTTACATGAAAACGATGAAAATTAACATTTCCTAAACGTAATACAATCTTCTTTAACCTTAATGACCATAAGAGACTGCCGGAAACTGACACTCATTAAAATAAAGGTAGAGTCTCCAATAAAAACGCAATTCTTATGGAGATACCTGGTAATATCGCCAATTTCTCCTGGACGCACAATGATTCGGTCGTAGGTCACATCGATCGCTTTTTCATCTTCATTCCTCACTTTCTGAAAACAAGATTTAATTTTTAAGTTAATTGATAAAAATTACCTCGATGCGCTGAATGATGTGGTGCGCCGTGATGAACACCTGGAAGAGGTTGAGTGTGCGCCTGGCTTTGATGGACTTCACAGCCTCAGAAGTGAGGTTTCTGCAGTTGAAAACTTCAACCTGAAATTTAAAATGTTTATAAATATAATGTTTAAGTTTTAAGGTTTGAAATTAGGGTATTTAAGAATAAAATCTACCGTTTCGATGTTGCTCGTGTCGTAACTGAATTCCCGACCTCGGCTGCGGTGAAGATCTTTGTAATAGGTGGAAATGTTCAATTTTTGAATCCGGCCGTTCTGAAAATTGAAAGTTTAAAATTATAAAAAATAGTAAAAATTACCTTGAGCAGTTCGTGCATGTGGGAGTACCACCACTCAGGAAAGTTCATAGATAAGCGGGTGATCTCGAGAGTGAGCAGGAAAGCGCAATGTTCCTTGTTGGCTGCCATGTCCTGAAAAAGGGGGTTTTAAAAGGAAATTTAGAGACAGAGACAGAGAGAGACACAGAGAGAAAAAAATCTTACCGAAATCTCCACTTCAACGGGGGCGAACTTCAGTCGAAGGTATTGAAGGTGGTGCACCGGGAGGCACGCGAACTTTTTTCCCTTCTTGGCGAACATGCGGCCGCTCTGAAAATTGGATTTTTCAACAAAAATGTATACAAATTAGAGTTTGCATTAAAAACTTTATAAAAGTAACTAAAAACTCACCCTAATGACGATTTTATCCATTTCCATGGGGAAAATACGGCGTTGATTGCGCAGCGCCACCTTCCGAGCCAACCTGGAAATTTGCTCGAAGGCGCCGAATTCCCTGTAGCTGAACTGAAATTAACTAATTAATGAGGTTTAATTGCTTTGATTACCTTCTCAAAAACCATATCCATCATTAGGACTGGCATCGAAGCGAAGTCGAAGGCGTCCTCGGAGCTCTGGCGAGAGGCGAACATTTCGAGTTTTAGTCTGAAAAATTGAAATTGTATAATTATTTTTTTTAATGTTGTAGAAGAAAGGAAGAAATGGTTTGAAAATGAAATTTTGTAATTATGCTTGCCCTTATATTTTATCTCTCGCGCAATAAAAGCCGATGCCGCAGAAGATCGCTTTCAGCGCAGAAGGATCTGCAGAGGTCAATTAACAATGGTCGAGAATTGCCTAATTACCCCAATTATGGGTTGATTTTGAAATTGTGTTATGTCACACACACATACACACATACATACACATACACACAGACACATACATACACATACACACACGCGCACACACACACACACATACACACACACACGCACGCACGCACGCACGCACACACACACATACACACACACGCGCACACACACACACATACACACACACACATACACACACACATACACACACGTACATACACATACACACACACACAAACACACACACACACAAACAAACACATATATACACACACATACATACACACAAACACACACACATACATACACATACACACACGCGCGCACACACACACATACACACACGCACATACACACACACACGCACGCACACACTCGCACTCACTTTCACACTCACACTCACAGGAAGAGCTTCTCTCTCTCTCTCTCTCTCTCTCTCTCTTCTCTGTCTCTCTCTGTCTCTCTGTCTCTCTCTCTCTCTCTCAACTGCCTCTCTTCCAGACAAGCGGATGAAAAACCACCCAGTGTCACCAGAAAGAGACACGAAAGAGACAGAGAAATAAAGTTCCTCTCTCTCCCGTCTGTACCCTCCCTTTCAAGAGAACTTCAAGCCGAAGAACTTTTACGAAAGAATGGAAAGACTGTTCAAGAAAGGCACACGGGGAGTTCAACTTATTGCCTTGCCATTCCGTTTTTGGAAATGGGTGAGATTATTCCGATGTTAATATTCGATTTACCCATTATTTCATCAAAATGGTGCGCTAAAAATGGGGCGTGGCTGTTTTTTGGCCGAAGTAGGATTGGCTATGAGAATAAGTAAAAAAGTTGATTTTTTTAAAAGAAATTCAGAATTTTCACATGTTTCTGGAAAAGATTTTGGCTCTGAAAATTGCTACCATTATATTCACAGTACAATTTTACCATTTATTTTTGGTTGTGAATTTTGTGTGCAAGTTTAAAATTACAAAGACTCGTGATGATTTTTCAATCATTATTCTGTTTATTATCGGTATCAGTTGAGGGAAAAACTTCGCTTTTTTATTATTTTTTTTTGCTTTTCTAGACAGCTTTTTTATTTTTGAAAACAATGCAAAGTTAACAGAAATATTGTTCATTTTACTTTTGAAATAGCTTTTTGATTTTTTTCGCTTTGCTAGACAGCTTTTGAAATCAATGCAAGGGTCCCAGATTTATTGTTCATTTAGATTTTATAATCATTTTTTATTTATATTCAAAACTATTAATTTTCATCTAAATACAACCAAAACATTCCAAATAATTGTACAAATTTAGTTGTAAGACCAACTGTTGTCATCTGCCATGACCACCTTCAACATGTCTTCGATTTCCATCTACCTGATGGATAGGATCATTGAAAAGGTAATTATAGTAATTAAACCTCAATTAACTGATTAATTAATTTCAGTTTAACTACCAAGGTTTCGCAATTTTCGAGCAAACGAGCCAGTGGGCCAGGAGGTTGGGGTCCCCAACAAGAAGCTCATGTTCCCAATGGAGGCGGAGAAACTCGTTCTAGCGGTGAGTACTTTAAATTATATAATTTTTTCATTAATTTTTATTATGTTTTGAAAGAAACCATAAAATTTCAGCGCGGCACGGTCTACATCAAAAATGGGAAGCGCTACACACGACTTGATGTAAAGAAGTGCTCGAGCTACAGAATGAAGTTTCGCCCGGTTGAGGTGGAAATTTGGGTGAGTTGTTTTTGTATCTCACTTCTCTCTTTCTTTCTTTTCTCTATCTCTTGATCTCACTTTCTTTCTTTGGGGGAAGTTTAGTTAACCCCCCCCCCCCATCCCAATTCAGCCCCCACCCTCGGTTTGACCCCCCACGTTCGTATGTGGGGGTGTAACTGAAATATGATCCCGGGGTATTTACCTGAATTCAGATTAGCCCCCCCCTTGTCTAATTCAGTTATGCCCCCCATACGAATACTTCAGTTAACCTCCCCAGCTAATTCAGTTAACCCCACGTAATTCAAAACAGACTTATTATCGGGCACTTTCTTAACCATTCAACCACTGTCTCTCTGTTTCTCTGTCTCTATGTCTCTCTGTCTCTCTGTCTTTCTGTCTCTCTGTCTTTCTGCCTCTGTGTCTCTGTGTCTCTGTGTCTCTCTATCTCTCTGTCTCTCTGTCTCGCTGTCTCTCTATCTCTGTGTCTCTGTGTCTTTGTGTCTCTGTGTCTCTGTGTCTCTGTGTCTCTGTGTCTCTGTGTCTCTGTGTCTCTGTGTCCCTGTGTCTCTCTGTCTTTCTGTCTTTCTGTTTCTCTATCTCTCTGTCTCTCTGTCTTTCTGTCTTTCTGTCTTTCTGTCTTTCTGTCTCGTTGTCTCTCTGTCTCTCTGCCTCTCTGTCTTTCTTTCTCTCTGTCTCTCTGTCTTTCTGTCTCTCTGTCTTTCTGCCTCTCTGTCCCTCTGCCTCTCTGTCTCTCTATCTCTCTGTTTCTCTGTCTCTCTGTCTTTCTGCCTCTCTGTCTCTCTGTCTTTCTTTCTCTCTGTCTCTCTGTCTTTCTGCCTCTCTGTCTCTCTGTCTTTCTGCCTCTCTGTCTCTCTGTCTTTCTTTCTCTCTGTCTTTCTGTCTCTCTGTCTTTCTGCATCTCTGTCTCTCTGCCTCTCTGTCTCTCTGTCTTTCTTTCTCTCTGTCTCTCTGTCTTTCTGTCTCTCTGTCTTTCTGCCTCTCTGTCTCTCTGCCTCTCTGTCTCTCTATCTCTCTGTTTCTCTGTCTGTCTGTCTGTCTGTCTGTCTGTCTGTCTGTCTGTCTGTCTGTCTGTCTGTCTGTCTGTCTCTCTTTCTCTCTCTCTCTCTCTCTCTCTCTCTCTCTCTCTCTCTTTATTCCTGTCTGTAATTCATTATTTCAGGAATATTACCTCAGGGAGGAGATCTGCTCCTTTTTGCTTTCTCTCGAAAAAATCACGCTTGTGACATGCCAGTTCCCTCAATTCGACTGGACCTACATCGTCGAATTTTTCGATGTAATTAAATTTTTGTTTTCAATACACTAATTATTCTTTCAGAAGGCCGGTATTGAAAAACTGAAGATTTCCACCAACCAGGTTTATTCCCTAGCTGAGGATTTCGAATACGATACGAGCAATGTAAGTTAACTCCTAAAGACCTTAACCTTAAGCCTTAACGACATAATAATACAATTTTTCTTAAGATTGAAGTAGACGACTGCAGAAACCTGTCTGCTGCAGTTTTGAAATCCATTAAAGCCCGCAGCAGCATCAAATTTTCTCAAGTCTTCATCAATGCAATCGACATCACAGATTATATCGAGGTAATTTTAGCACCTGATTTAACATTACATTTTTGTTTCAGAAAGTGAAGCGTGGAGAGGAGAGGGCAATTGATTTGACGTACGACCGAGTGATTATAGCATCAGAAGAGGTCGGCGGAATTATTCAGTACCTCAAGGAGAACTGCGTTTACCAAGGAGGCGACAGCTGGAAATTGATGGACAGCGAGGGAGAAAAGGCCGTTTTGAGCATTAATGTTGAAGAGTTCGGTTTGACAATTAGAAAGTGTTAATATGTTTGTAAATATGTTCAAGAAATGAATAAAGACTATTCTACAAATCGAAGTTTTCCTTTACGCACTCACACACTCACACACTCACACCCATTCGCTCACACACTCACACACTCACACACTCACACACTCACACACTCACACACTCACACACTCACACACTCACACACTCACACACTCACACACTCACACACTCACACACTCACACACTCACACACTCACACACTCACACACTCACACACTCACACACTCACACACTCACACTCTCACACACTCACACACTCACACACTCACACACTCACACACTCATACACTCACACACTCACACACTCACACACTCACACACTCACACAGTCACACACTCACACACTCACACACTCACGCACTCACACACTCACACACTCACACACTCACACACGTATACACGCACTCGCTCTTCTCTGTGTAGCTTTGTCAATTTGGCTTTTGAATATCTAAAGAATTAGAATATATGAGCAATTTCGCATATCTCACCGTATCGTCTCATTTCCTCCGATCTTTCCCGCCCTAGATGTCGTTCTGGCAGTTGCTGCAAGCTCGTCGCAAAGCCACGAAGGCATCAAAGAAGTTTGAGCGAATTGTGGAAAACAGGAGGAGGTTGGTCGTCTCAGTTTATCTCTCTGTCTTGCTCTCTCTCTCTCTCTCTCTCTCTCTCTCTCTCTCTCTGTGTGTCTCTAACTCTCTCTTTTCCAGAAATGCCGATGGAAAACCACCAATTGTCACCAGAAAAACTCGCCTCAAAATGTTCCTTTCCCGCCTGTACCCTCCCTTTCAAGACGACTTCAAGCCAAAGAATTTTTACGAAAGAATGTTCAAGAAAGGCACTTGGTTAGTCCTTTAATTTTTAAAACCTCCTTTTCAACAAATTCAGTGAATACTCCCTGTGCCGTCTCCTTCGCAACATCTTCCTCCTGGAGCTCTTCGGCCTCACAATGTACTTTGTACTCGCTTTCGAGTACGCGCAGGATCCGGGATTTGTCGGAACCACCACCTCTCTCGTCATCCATTTCTTCCTCACCGCCATGTTCGTCTTCCCCAAATTGATGTACTACTTCATGCTCTCCGCCCATCGAATGCTCTCCTCCCGGCTGAAAACACTCCTTGTCCTTATAATTGTCTCCATAGCTTTTGAGGTACTTGGGAGTACTGTAGCTCACTATTTTCGTGTAAAGGTTACAGCTATGAACGTCTTGAACAATGTACATCGGGTGGCTGAGGGAGTGGCTTGTGTGCAGGCGGATGTGTCGGAGTCGGCGGCAGCGGTGGATGAGAATATATCTCAGCATGGAAAGGTATAAAGTTTTGAAAAGTATCAGAAAGGGTTTTTAGATGGCTATAAATCTAGTTAGGAACCTTATCAAGAAGTTGGCTAAGCCTGTGACATTCTTCAAAGGAGTGTTGCATAAGTTGGATACGAAAGTTACAAGGTTAGAGACAGAGATAGAGACAGACAGAGAGACAGAGAGAGAGAGAGAGAGAGAGAGAGAGAGAGAGAGAGAGAGAGACAGAGAGACAGAGAGACAGAGAGACAGAGAGACAGAGAGACAGAGAGACAGAGAGACAGAGAGACAGAGAGACAGAGAGACAGAGAGACAGAGAGACAGAGAGACAGAGAGACAGAGAGACAGAGAGACAGAGAGATTTCAGAGTCGTGGAGGTGATTCGTCAGTCCTGGGCTCAACTGTCGCAGATGACCAACAAGTGTAAGAAAATGATGCGAGGACCTTACTTAGTTGTGAGTTTTACAATATTTATGTTGTATAATTAGTTGAAACGACCAGGCACATTCCATTTAGCAACTGGCGATGTTTGAGTAGAGTTGAGAAGTCTTTTTTGTGCATGGGAATGGCATCTGGGTCGGTCATTAGAGAGTGAGCGTCGTCGGCGTAGCTCTAAAAGAGGCGCTTTAATTAATGTCTCACTCACTCACTCACTCACTCACTCACTCACTCACTCACTCACTCACTCACTCACTCACTCACTCACTCACTCACTCACTCACTCACTCACTCACTCACTCACTCACTCACTCACTCACTCACTCACTCACTCACTCACTCACTCACTCACTCACTCACTCACTCACTCACCCACCCACTCACTCACTCACCTCACCTCACCTCACCTCACCTCACCTCACCTCACCTCACCTCACCTCACCTCACCTCATCTCACCTCTCTCTCTCTCTCTCTCTCTCTCTCTCTCTCTCTCTCTCAAAACAATCTTTAATCTCTAGTCATCAATGACCAACCTTAAACTGTTCCAACATAATTTCCGCATCCGTTTTGCACCGGTTGATTTCGAAAACGATATCATCCACCACCATAAAAGTAACCACAACCATATAAGAACAGAATATGAATATCGAAATCAGCACATATCGTTCAACCACCGTCCACTGAAAAGGGTTCGCCACATTGAGCTAGGAAAAACTCTTTTGTGGCAACAAAGAGCCCGTTTGGCGCTGTTTGAGGCGTAAAATGAGAAAAAACGCACTGACCGTGATCATAAGTGACCGGTTGGAAGGTTGCCGTGTTTGTTGAATGTGCCCAGTTGCGGTTACAGCTGACACTCTCTCTCTACTCGGGAAACGGGTCTCGGCAAAAGCGTAAAGCGCTCAGACCACGGAACGGCCACCGATTAGCACATTTTCGATATGATTGTTGACGTGGGTCAGTCACGAGTAGATTGAAGAGAACGAGTAAAACTTTAACAAATTTAGGGCTGTTTTAACAATTCAGGGCATTTCAAGAACAATTCAGGGTTGTTAAGTACAACTTAACATTTAGAAAGCTTTTTTTTAAAGGTCAAAGTGACTTTATATTTAGGGTAGTTAGCCTTAAGACGTTAAGGAGCGTGTTGAACTTAAGAACATGCTCTTGAACAATTCTACAACTGTTAATGCATAAAGAAGCATGTTCTTAAGTGCCTTAGGAACAGGTTCGTAAGTGTCCTTTTAAGTTAAGTGTTAAAGCGATAATGTGCCAAGGAAGTGTTTTAGCGTTAAGGCTGTTAAGGAAAAAGTTTAGGCGTTAAGGTGTTAAGGAAAATGTTTGAACGCTAAGGTGCTAAGGTAATATTTATGCGTTAAGGTGTTAAGGAAAATCTTTAAGTTTTAAGGTGTTAAGAGAACTATTATAGAGTTTAGGTGTTAAGGTAAATGATTAAGCCATAAGGTGCTATGAAAATTGCTTATGCGTTAAGGTGCTAAGAAAAATCGTTTAGAGTAAGAAAGGTTGGTCATTAGTGATAAAAGATCAAAAATCGTTTATAGTAAGGTGCTAAAACATTTTTAAGCGTTAAGGTGTCATGGAAATGTTTTAGCTTCAACGCGTTTAGAAAAATGTTTAAGCGTTGAGGTGTTAAGGGAAATGTTTAAGCCCTAAGGTGTTATAGAAAATGTTTAAACATTAAGTTGTTAAGTAAAATGTTTGAGCGTTGATGCGTTAAGGAATTTGTTTAAGCGTTAAGGCGTTAAGGACAATGTTGACGCGCCAAGGGTTTTAAGGAAAATGATTAAACGTTAAGATGTTGTGAGAGACGTTTAAGTGTTAAGAGCAAAGTTTCTGCGTTCAGGTGCTAAGAAAAATGTTTTAGCGGTAAGGAAAATGTTTATGCGTTAAGGGGTTAAGGAAACGGTTTATGCGTTACTGTGTTAAGGAAAGTGTGCGAGCGTTAATGTGCTAACAATGCCTCAACGTTAATGTGTTAGAAAACTTATGCTAAGGTAACTTAAGGAATTTAAGGTAGTAACGTGCTCTAAAGAGCCTAAGGTTATTAGAAACAATGTCGTTAGGAAGCATCTTCTTAGGAACCTAAAAGGGGCTTTACCGTAGTCGCTTTGTCACGTTAAGGTGAAACTTTCAAGGAGCTTTGAAGATTCACCCGTAGTTGCTTAGCTAACTTAAGGTGTTACGGAATCTTCTCTAAGAAAACTCAGGAATGTCGCCACCGAAAACAGTTTTTCCCAAAAAGGCAAAATTGACCTAACAGTTTATAATCTGTTAAACTAAGTGGCTTATAAATCTAAAAAGTGTCATATTTTCAGTATTTCGAATTTTTTCAGTGTCTGAACAAGTTCTACGAGGCGTACATCTTCTGTATGGAAAAGGAGAGAAACATCGGTACTGATGTGTGCGGGTCAATCGAAAGGGCTAATAAGGTGGGACTTTCATTTATTCTACTTTAATAAAAGAAAAAAAAATCTTTTTTCGAAAATGGAGGAATTAGTGTAATTGACAACTTTTTACCAAAAGCAAAACATTTGATCTCGGGCGGGCTCGAACCGCCGGCCTTCTGTGTGTTAGACAGATGTGATAACCACTACACCACGAGATCGGTGGTTCTGCCGGCGCCGAGGCGGCTGATTAGCATCGCAGGGGAAATAGTGCGTTTCCCACTAGACGCTGATTAAAAAGCGCTTCATTTGTTTTTTTTATAAGTATCTATTGACATTTGGTTTCTAATTGCTGTAATGTGTCTTAAAAAATAGACGCCTGATTTTTTGATTAAAATTGTTTAAATTCAGATGTGCGAAGCTGGAAAAACCGTCGGAGACAGTGTGTGCAACTTCCCAGGAAAAGTTAAAAACGGTAAAAACTTAAATTAAAACCCACCTTAAAACCAATTTTTCAGGAATAACCGAAGGAGCAGTTCCATTTTTCAAAGAAACTTGGCAGAAGATCCTTAACTCCTTTAAAGCATCTCAATTTTTCAAAATCAGCGCTTTTAAGGACGTAAGGCCTTAAATTTACCTTAATTGTCTTATTTAGGTTATTGAGAAGGGAAAGAAGGTGAAGCAAGAAGTTAAGAACTTAAAGACCTTAGGAGTCAAATTCAACGTTAAAAAGGAGCAATCGCACCTTAGCAAGCTGAAAGAGGTGATTTTAAAATTTATGTATTCTTACAAATTTTTAACGTTTAGAACTTAAAAAAGAGTCTAAATTCAATAATAAATGGATACAAGACGATTTTAAGAACGATTACGAAAAGTATTCATTGGCTGATTATTCCTCTGACCCTCCTTTGGCCATTTTTATCGGTTTGTTTAATTTTTT
>OZ059902.1:24243708-24246208 GCA_964057215.1 Oscheius myriophilus
GATCCTGCTGGTAGGCCATCCATAGGGCTAGAACCTCCTCTCCTCCGTACTCCATTTTCTGATACTTGATTCCTTGGTCACATTTCGGGGGAGCTCCAGCCACACCGCAGCAGGTGGTGATGCTGCCGTAGCGCAACGTCGCAGAGCACTCAAACACCTTCTTGTTCTTCTCGTCAGAACCATAAACCACAATGGCAGCTGGACCTTCAGGCCTACAAAATCAAGAAATAATGGAAGCCAACGGAAAACTCACGATTTCAAAGCACAGTAGACACTTTTTCCCACACCACACATCCAAGGGGATGTTGTGTGCATTGTCCGACTGAAGTCTTCTTTGTAAAAGGATGGAGCACCCTGATAGAAGCTAATTTTTCTCTAATTTTTCCCCTGTGGGTTACTTACTTGAAGAGAAGCTGCCATCGGAAACATTAGAAGAATGGAAGCTTCAAGCTGCATTTTGAGATACTCTGGCTGAAATTTTGATTTTTCCGGTAAGCTCAAAACAACAAAAGATTCAGAGGGTACATGTCACCGTTGGAAATTGAATTTTCGGGTAGTGAAGGTGAGCCACGGTCAGCGTTTTATAGCTGCTGCTAAATTGGAATCCGACCAAAAATTGTGTTTATTTTCAAACACCCACACTCACACTCACACTCACAATCCCACTCTCACTCACACACTCACACACTCACACACTCACACACTCACACACTCACACACTCACACACTCACACACTCACACACTCACACACTCACACACTCACACACTCACACACTCACACACTCACACACTCACACACTCACACACTCACACACTCACACACTCACACACTCACACACTCACACACTCACACCCATTCGCTCACTCTTTTGTACTTTGTACTTTGCACGTTCACGGCGTACCCTATTAGCATTGCCTTTTCTCATTAGCATCTCTCCTTTCCCCAGTCTCTCTCACTCATTTCTTCCCATGCCCTCGCTCTTTCTGGTCGCATTGCTCCTCACTGGAGTTTCTTCAACTTCTCCAACATCTGAAGCTACTTCAACCGATGCCACCTCCACAATTTCTTCAAATTTAAACCAGTTTGTTCATCCTGTTCCTCCAACACCGATCTCCTAGGTCCTTCTACCCAAGTAGTCAAGACGCCTTCAAGCCGGATTTCTCTGGCGAGGTTACTCCCGGTTTTGCCAGATATTTCAACCTCCACATGTCTAATTGTCGCCAGAATCAGATAAATAGTTCATTTGGAGAAATGATGCTGTCCAGGTTGGGAAAACTTTCGCTTTTGAAAACTGTCGAGGTTTAGTGTTAATGTGAAAGACAACCGGATGGTGGTTGCACTGCCGGCTGCTAAGGATCCATTGGAGTTTTGTTTCAAACCGATGACCAACTACTCAAAAGCGGCTAAAAGAAGTAGGTGTCTCACTTTGGATGTATCATCCCCTAAAACACCGAATGATAAGGCGCCTCGGCACCGCCACGCCCAGTGATCTCGTGGTGTAGTGGTTATCACATCTGTCTAACACACAGAAGGCCGGCGGTTCGAGCCCGCCCGAGATCAAATCTTTTGCTTTTTGCGAATTGATGCGAAAACTCACGCTTTCCATGGTAGAAACAGAAATTGCGGGGGCGCTCGTCATTTTGAAGCGGTTCAGAAAAGTGCGGAATGACTTACGCCACCTGGGTAAAAGAAGTTGGCTAAAACGAAGGTTTGGCTCCGCGACTAGAATTTAAAGGACTGTTCTATTCGGTTACTGTAGTATTTTAAGCTTTCCAATTTTCGGCAGAATAGAAAAACATGCAGAACATGCAGAACATACAAACTTGCAGCATGCGACACCAAGCGCGGCATCAATTCACGCGCTATTACGGACCCACTAATCCTTCAACTTTAAATTAATTATTTTTATTTAAATATAATAAATTTATTTAAATAATATAATTTTAAATAAAATTACTTAATTTAATAAAATGTTTTAATAATAAAAATACAATAAACATAATTTATTCGGTAAATAATACTTTTTTTATTATTAAAACATTTTATTAAATTAAGTAATTTTATTTAAAATTATATTATTTAAATAAATTTATTATATTTAAATAAAAATAATTAATTTAAAGTTGAAGGATTAGTGGGTCCGTAATAGCGCGTGAATTGATGCCGCGCTTGGTGCCGCATGCTGCATGTTTGCATGTTCTGCATGTTCTGCGTGTTTTTTCTATTCTGCCCAATTTTCAAATTCAGAATTTTAAAATTGGCTTAAATAGATCACTAAATCCTGGAGGCGAGGCTCGAATCTCTCGCACAGACTGAATACAGGAATCACTTGTCTTGGGCTCTTTTTCTCTCAAACACTCGGCTAAATAGAATTCTGCATCTTTTAAACTATTTCACAATGTTTAGTAAACTTAAAATTGTTTAAAATTCGGTAACATTTATAAAACTAATGTACTTCTCATTTTAGAAGTAAAGCAATCGGAAAATGTTGGCAAAGG